>APFE030831069.1:14431-27742 GCA_000404065.3 Pinus taeda
GAAGAAAAGAGAAGGTCGTAGCCTTCTGTAGGTTGGAGCCTATGTACTAAGCAAACATATCGGCTAGTACAAAAGCTAGGGGGGTGTAGCTCCCTTCCAGTAGAAGCCGGAAAATGAGAGAAGGTTGTAGCCTTCTGTAGGTAGGTGCCTGCATACTAGTATGAGTCTGCACCAATACAAGATTGTAAACATGTTTTTTCTTATATTAAAAGAAGACAGAGATGACAGTGGTAGGTGGTTTTTATTCCACATTGGGTTTCCACCTTAAATCTTGGTGTTCATGTGTGTTTCTTATGTGTGATTACTTATTATTTTATTGTTGCACATGGTTACTGTTTAAATGGTTAATTAACTATTGATGCACTGATTAAAGATCAAAATATGATGAATTAACTAAATCATAAGTTCAATGGATATATGTTGGTTGCCTTAAGAACAATTGCATGCAGACATGAGTTCCCTTCATTGAAGTAGCGTATATAAATCTGATTACGAAAAGAAAAAGGTAGTGAGTTGATAATACTGATTCACCACCCCCCCCCCGCAACCCCCCTCCTCTCAGTATTATTTCCAACAATTGGAATCAGAGAAGGCCCTTTAAAAGAAGTTGGATCGCTTGAAGGAAAATTTCTCAAGATGAGCACTCACGAAGGAATGGGATCTATCAGACCACCAATATTCAACCGAGATAACTTAGTATATTGGAAGACAAGAACTAGAGCCTATCTTTAGTCACCTGGAGTTGTTGTTTGGGAAATTGTGGAAAGAGGATACCAATATCCAGCAGCAGTCCCCATGGATCCAGCAGAAATGAAATCATATGAAATCAATGCCAAGGTCGTCAATGCTTTATTGGGAAGTCTATCAAAATCAAAATATGTCAAAGTCATGCAGTTCAACACAACCAAGGAAATATGGGACATAGTCATTCAAAGCTATGAAGGAGACTCCTAGGTAAAACATGCTAAACTCCAAACTCTCAGAATCCAGTATGAAACTCTCAAGATGCATAGTGATGAAAGTATTTCTAGTTATTTCTTACGAATAGATGGGATTGTAAATCATATGAGAAATTTGGGTGAAGAAATAAAGGAGGCTTCTATGGTTGAGAAAATTTTGAGATCTCTGTCTTCTAAATTTGAGTCAAAAGTATATACCATTGAAGAAAAGAAAGATCTACAATCTATTACTATTTTTCAACTTCATGGAATTTTAACTGCCTTTGAAATGAGGAAAGGAGCTCCATCAAAAATAAGAGAAATCACTTTCAATGCTTCTGCAAAAGGAAAAGAAAAGGGAGATCTCAAAGAATCAGGATATATATCAGAAGAAGAAATAAACTTTCTAAAGAAACTTCAATGAGGTTCTGGAAGATTCAAAGGTAAGATTCCCTTCAAATGTTTTTGCTTGTGGAAGAGTCGGTCAATACATTACTAAATGCCCTCATGACAAAGGAAAGATTTCTGTAGAAGGTAATAGAATAAGTTATTATACTCATGAAGATAGTGATGGCTTGTCTAATAGTGATGAAGATGATCAAGATATTAAACTACTTATGGCATATGAAAATGATACCTTAGAAAAGGAAGATTTCCTTAAAGAAATCACTCAACTCAAAATATGTTTGGATGAAAAGGATACAGTCATAGACACAGTGACACATCAACTCACTGAAAAGGACAAGCACAATGAACTATTAGAGTGTGAAGTAATAAGTCTAAGAAAAGAACTTGAGAAGACAAAACCTCTAAATCTTAGATTTGCTAAAGGATAGTAAACGTTAGATGAAATCATCAAAGTTCAACGTTCTCCTCTTATAAAGACTGGTCTTGGTTTTCATGAAACTGTTGAAGGTGAATCTAGCTCACAAGATGAGGTAAGGAACTATTGTGCAAAATCTGAAATGCTCAACAAGGAGATAAGAGGTCAACCCCATCAACAACCAAGGAAAGAAAGACTTCAAAGAAAAATATTTACTCCTAACTATAGAAGTGATAATCGGTTCTTTCCTCTAATAAATATTGTTGAATGTTTTATATGTCATAATTTTCTACATGTTGCAGCTAGATGCAGAAGTAGAATGGTTCAAGCTGGTAACCGTCACATGGAAAGATCATCCGTTTCCAGGTACTTTAAGGGATATTGTTTTTCTTGCAATATGTTTGGTCACAAAGTTATTGATTGTGATAAAAGGAATATGAAACATATAAGATTTTATGCTTGTAACAAGTTTGGGCATATAACAAAGGAATGCAGAAGAAAATTTTGGCCACCATACCAAATGGAGAAAAAATCATCACAATCCAAGGTATTGAAGAAGAAGGAATTGTTGTCAAAAAGATGTGGCATAGCTCAGTATATAGATATAACAGACGTAGGGGGAGATGAAAGTGTGAAACTTCAGTATTCCAATTCTCATATGCAGTTATTATGAAGAAAAGTCGTGTATGTACGTGAGTTAGAAGTTGCATAGTCGCGTATATGTTGTTTTGATGAAGAAGCAGTGGGACAAAAAAAGGAAAAGGGGTCTAATATGGTTCAGTCAATTATCAATTATATTTTATGTTCTGATTAATGATGATTACATTCTGCTAATGATATGTGGAAGTGTTTTTGGCCCACATAAGTTGTTAATAACTTGATGAATAACTGGTTGATGATGATGCCTTGATGATTCCTACTAACAAATGCAATGATCAACTCTAATAGTGAATGACTGGCACAGGTTCAAGGGGAGCATATACTTCTAATAATGCATTGTTGGAATTATATTAGAAGACCTTGGTACATGATGATACTTATATTGCTTGATCCACATAGTTGTTTTGAGTCAGATGACTCTTTTGATGATGGACATATACAGGCTATTGATCTTGATATTGTTGATAGATGCTTATGGTGCATATCATATATGGTGTATGATAGTTTTTAATGATGATCATGGTCTTGTTTAGATTGTTATTCCTTGTTATAAATGTCATGTATGTCATTTGATGTAGATGTCATGTAAAGACTTATGATATAACCCCACTATGCATGGGAGTAATTGTAAATTTTTTCATGTATGAACATTTGATATATACCCACTTGGTTGGGTGATTGATGTATGTATGAGTCATTGGGGATAGAAAGGTCATACTCACTTAGTTGAGTGATAGATTTATGTACTTCATTTCACATCCATCAGATATTTCGGTAAAATCTTAGGGGAGCATGATTAGAGAATTTAGCATGTACAGAGCATCCCTAGTGGGGAGAATATCTTGGTCCACCCTCTGTCCTTGATGTCAAAGGGGGAGAGTATTTGGTGTTGTGGTTGTCATGAAGTCCAAAGGGGGAGATTGTTGGAATTATGATATAGGTGTTGTCCTTGATGGAAACTCACATATATGATGACAGTTCATAGTGCAATAGGTTAACAACAAAGGATTATAGATCAGACTCTAGAGATTGAAGAAAGAGAATAGTTTAAGATGTATACACAGGTTCACCTTGTCAAAGTAGCATATACATGCGGGTTCATAGAACAAAAGGAGTGTATATGTATGCATGCACTTTCATAGAAGGAAAAGCATGTATGAGATGGAAAATCAAGGATAATGAATACTAGGGGTTCCTACGATGGTATTGACGCATGGTAATGAGCACAGAAAATAATCTTGATACCATCAAAGAATACCGGCAACATAACTATGGTTTTGGTATGATGTATTGACAAAGGATATAAGTATATAAGGAGGAGAAGATTAAAGGGCTAAGTGTCCAAGTAATGAATATCTTATGAAGAGTTAGATCAAAAGAAAATATACATGTTATGGGTTTCTAGTGCTTTTCTTGATCTGAACTAAGTATGCACATAAGTGGTGGATGATGAATGAGATCTAATGATGGATCAGGTTCATAAGACCTGAAATGAATTATCATTGTATGATATGATAATGGATGGGCTAGGTCTAAATGCTAATGCATGTTTTATTCTATAAATGTTATGATCTAGGTATGACTGAAGTCTGGAATAGCTATGAAGTTTTTAAGTTAGTATTTGCAAATATATACGCTGGTTCGCCTTGGTGAAGGCACATATACACGTTGTTTGAGTACTTTGAAGTAGTGTATACATTATGAGATATGATGTTTGAAGTTGCAGTTGGTTCTGGTTGTTGATGCAGAGTTCTAGGTTCTGCTTTGTGTTCTGGTGACAATGTTCTGAATGTTCAGATTGATTGATTGTGATTTTCTTCGGCGTTGATGGGTTTTCAGTAATTGGTTGTATTACAATGGTAATTGATATTGAGGTTCAATGTTGTTGATGGGTCCAATATGAAAATTTGATGAAACGTGGCCTACATATTGTGGTGTTGTGTAGCAGGAGTATCTCGTCTCAAAATTTATGAAACGTGGTACTTGGAGGAAGAGAGAAGGTTGTAGCCTTCTATAGCTCAGTGCCTACGTACTACTAAACATATTGGCTAGTACAAGAGCTAGGGGGTTGTAGCTCCCTTCCAATAGAAGCTGGAAAACGAGAGAAGGTTGTAGCCTTTTGCAGGTGGGTGCATGTGTACTGGTATGAACCTGCACCAGTACAAGATTGTAAACATGTTTTTTTTATATTAAAAGATGACAGAGATGACAACAATAGGTGGTTTTTATCCCACATTGGGTTTCCACCTTAAATCTTGGTGTTCATATGTGTTGCTAATGTGTGATTTCTTATTCTATTATTACTGCACATGGTTACTATTTAAATGGTTAATTAAGTACCGTTGACTGATTAAAGATCAACATATGATGAATTAACTGAATCATAAGTTCACTGGATATATGTTGTTTGCCTTAAGAACAGTTGCATGCACACGCAAGTTCCCTTCATTGAAGTAGCATATATAAATCTGATCATGAAAAGAAAAAGTTAGTGAGTTGATAATACTGATTCACCCCACCCCCCCCCCCCCCTCAGTATTATTTGCAACAGAGAATCCTTGACACCATGATCTAGATCCCTTCAAAAATATTAGGATCCCAACAACAAAACCATTTGTTGGTAGAAAGTTTTGTCATGTAGACCAAATGTTCAACCACTGGTTTCCAACAAAAGATACTATCATAGTCTAGCACAACACCAACATTTTCATTCCTTCACGGAGGAGAAAACTCTCACCTTAGGCATGATGAGACTTCTTAAATGTTAAAGGGGAGTTTAGGCAGTGTTGGGATTAAGATCATTTCATACATTATTCATTAATTATTTAAGCACATAGGAAAACCCAAAAAACCTTGGGCACATTACACACATGTATATAGCAGATTACTTAATAAAATATTACAACTTTTTTTAAAAGGGTATACATAATATAATAACATTCATTCACAAACACACAGATATAGTGCTACAATACTCTCATTATATTTTCTCAAAATCCAAGAGATTACAATGAATATATTTGAAGGCTGCACAAGATCTACTCAAGATTATATCAAGATAGGACATAATAAGTCTGTATTACATTCACAATACACGCAGAAGGATTCAACTCTCATTTAGACAACTTTGTCAGCATAGCTCCCTCACTATTATCTCTATTTGGCTCAATGCATGTGGCTTTTATAGATATCTTCTTTGTCTTGATCCATGCTCGCTTGGTTTGGTCCAACTTGATCCCTTTGATGAAATCTACACAGCTTTCACAAATACCAAGGTAACCGATTTCTTTCTCCACCCGCCTCTTTCTCCTTTCTACTCCGAAATGCCGACCTATTTTTCCATTTACTTTTCTTCTTTCGCTATTCAACTCTGCAACTCTTTTCTAGCCAAAAAAATGATGAAAATATTTAATTTTTATTTTCAAATAATAGGGGATAATTAGATAGTGATGGAATATTATTCTCTATCTTCAAGAAATTTGAATTTGGATTTTGTCAAAAAAGTTGCCATCATTAATTCCTTTATATATTTAAATATATAAGTGTACTTTAATTGTTTTACAATTTATTCTATTTATTTGAAAAAGACAAGTGTTGGGTTATATCTTTTCAATCAATTTTGTGAGAAATATGATAGGGTTTATTAAAATTATAAATTTGAATTATTTAGTTTACAAAATTTAAATATAAAAATTTATTGAAATTTGTAAAATGGTAGATTAATTTAATTTACATAATCCAAATATCTCATATATTTTCTAAAATAAAAAATATAATTTAACTTTTTTAATTAAAAAAATTATCTTTAATCCAATTTCAATAATATATGTATAAACCAACTAATTTAGAAAATACTCTCATTTAAATTTAAATGGGATCCACTTCCTATTGTATCCACTAATGTATTGAATAAGTGAATACTTGAATAAGAGGCACGAGGAAATATAAAAAAAACAACAGGATTTTTAATATTTAAATTAAAAGGCCTGACTATCCAATATACAATGTCGGCAACTCCTATTTCCACCGCTATAGAATTATAAATGCACCTTTAATAGACCTTAAAGACAGTGTTGGGAAACGGGTTCTGACATCGGCTTTGGTGGTCAGCCGTGTGCATCATTTCTCCGGCTAACAAATTCCGATTCCGCGTTCATCAACCATGGCTTATGTCGATGCCACATGATCGACCATACACATGATTATGCGCATGATAGATCCGCCATAATTGCGTTGACAGTACGCCATGTGTTTGGAGGTTATGGAATCTAGCATACATGAGGTTGTGAGCGGGCGAATAAAATTCAAATTTGAAATCGCATGCCATGCGTTTGGAGGTTATGGCATACATGAGGTTGTGCGCGGGCGAATAAAATTCAAATTTGAAATCGCTATGAAAAACCAACATATATATCAGCAACCTGTTGTAATCCATTCTGTAATTTACAGTTTCAGTATCCAGTCCGAAATACTTTCACTTTTAGAGATTTTTGAATTGTAATGGCGATCCCCGTGCTGCTGTTGCTTCTGTAAGTTTTGGGGTCCCTCTATTTCAAATTTCAGATTTGAGTTTTGAGTGGATGCACCTTTGTATATGATACATATATGATTGAATTTTGAAAACCCTTCAAACTTTGAAATTTGAATTTCAAGGCGCGCTGAAATTTTTGAAATGAACTGATGATAGAACCATTGTTGGGTTTCCACCACGGTTTTTGTGTTACATTCGCCCAGCGCTGACGTTTCATGAAGTTTGTGGTGAAAGTATCAAAACGTTTCTGAAGGAATGCCTCCGCCTCCTCCTCCTGGTTTGAGGTCCCAATCCCCGCCGTGGATGAACGGGGTCGAAGGCTGCGTGGGAATTTTGGTCAATGCATGCTGGGAGCTGGAGTTTCCGTTCATCGAACACAGAGAAAAGGAAATAGAGAAGCCCATCTGGGCAGCAGGGCCTTTTTTGCCCTTCTCTTCTTTCTGGAATCAGTCAGAACCATGTACTGCTATAACGCATGATAGCGCCATCCGCAACAGGAAGAGCGGTATCGATGAAGACCGATGTCTGGAATGGTTGAATTCCAAGGCGTTTGCATCAGTTCTCTACGTTTCTTTCGGCAGCATAGTCGGTCCCTCCGATGAAGAGATGACACAGCTCGCTCTTGGATTGGAAGTTGCCCAGAAGCCATTCATTTGGGTTTTACAGAACCATCGCCGTCCTCCTCCTCATCCTGATCATCGTCCTCATGATCATCAGGGTAGTAATGGCGGAGGAGGAGAGTACGTGCTTCCAGAGGGCTTCGAAGGTCGAATCGAGGGATTGGGTTTGATAATCCGTCGTTGGGCGCCTCAGCTGTTCATACTCTCTCATCCCTCCATGGGAGGATTTCTCTCGCACTGTGGATGGAATTCCACTGTTGAAAGCGTCATCCAGGGCGTTCCTATCTTGGCATGGCCCATCAGAGGAGATCAGCATTACAACGCCAAAATGCTGGTTAATCACCTCCAGGTTGCTGCCATGATCGACCGGCCAACCCAGGATGGACGGATGCGCAGGAAGGAAATTGGCAATGGAGTGACGTTGTTGATGGATAGCGATCATGGAGTCCAAATGAGAGAAAGAGCAGCGTCTTAAAACTCAAGTTGGGCTCTAGCTGCCCCTCATCGTCTGACGCAGTATTAGACACGTCTGTTAATCACCTTTTACCGAATCAGTCTGAAGTTCATAAAATGAACATAATTGTGTAGTGCTGAAGTTATCACGATGGCCAAAACAATGAAATGAGCGGAGGCCCTAGAATAAAATGCCCAACGTGCAGGTGCAGAAATTGGGAAAACAATGAAATGGGAGGAGGCCATATATTGTTCACCCATTTTACTAATGTAAAGGTTGTGATGTGGGACCTGCATCATAATGCCCAGATGATTTTGTAATGAAGTTTTGGTTGCGAATTCAACTTAAAGAGGTTTTACAATTTCATTTATATGACCGAAGAATGTGATATTATGTTTCTCAATTTCATTGTGATATTATGTTTCTCAATTTCACTATTCTACAGAATGATGTGGTTTTATTGTGCATCATTCTTGACATTTAACCTCTACACAATTCTATTTTTTGAAGGCATATCTCTTCCTCAGCAATATAGTTTCATTCAATCCTGTAAATTTTGATTAAATATGCGGGTACAAGGATTGATTTGAATTATTCAAATCGATTTATTTCTCTAAACCTCTCAAAAATACTTAAATTGAATTTAGTTATCTATTATATTATTTCTGTAAACCTCTCAAGAGTTCGCGTCTTCTGAAGAGGAAGACGCTTTCCCTACTACCATTCAAGTTGAATTTCTATATAAATACATGTTTTCTTTAGTTGCTTTTGTCCTCTAAAGTACAACAGACTCTAGTTGTAAATAAAAATAGCAATAGGGTTTGATAGCAATCAGTTAAACCATAAAAGAAGTTTCTTATTTTTCAAGTTTTTATTTCAGGTTTAAATTGTTTATAGGGAAGAAAGTATTATTATTATGTTATTGGTCTGATTATCAGTTAAATCATTAAAAAAGTTTCTTATTTCTTAAGTTTCTTATTTCAAGTTTAAATTGTTTATAGAGAAGAAAGTATTATTATTATTATGTTATTGGTCCGATTTCTCATGAAGTAGGTCGGTAAGCATAGATAATCTTGTAAATATTTTTTCAGTAAAGTAATGCTAATGCTATTGCCTGAATTATTAAAAAAAATAAGGAAAAACACATTTATGTTGAAGGAACAGTTTATAGGTGTGATGTTTGATAAATTGATATGATGAATTTGTAATGTGCTATACTATGTATTAATTTACAAGTTTACATGAAAAGGGAAGTTGTGGAAATAGTTATGGACTTAGTTGAATTAAATAAGTTTTTATGGTCACTTATAGTTATATAAGGTATTATTTGTACACTAAATTAATAAGTTTTTATGGTCACTTATAGTTATATAAGGAACTATTTGTACACTAAATTAATAATGGGGAATGACATAATTTAATAGATTTTCTACTAAATGAGGGAAGTTATGGAGATATTTATAGAATTAGTTGAGATGATCACCTATAGTCATATAAGGGACTATTTGTACACTAAATTAATATTAGGGGAATGATATAATTTAATAGATTTTCCCCTTAGAGGGTTTTCTTGATCCCTTTGTTCCTTCATATTTTTTTGTGTAATTTTTTTCGTGTGTTTGTTGTGGGCTATTAAAGCCAACAATGTTATTAGAGCATTGGTAAGGAGTAATACAGGAAGCTGGTCAAAAACTCGAGAGATTGCTAGGAACCAAGGGTGTTGTGGATTGAGGGTTTGTAGAAAGAGAACAACATATTTTGCACAAAACCTTCGAAAAAATAAATAAGAAGTCATCACTACCCACAAGGAAGGTCATGAATGCAAGAACATGCAAAACCGTTGTCCAACATTTGAGCAGTGTGCAAGAGTCGTTTGGAAGTAGTTGTAAACTTTCTTTGGCATTCAACCGTGAATGCGAGTGGATTAAGGAGATGTAGTCACCATAGTTAATACTGAAGATCCTAATATTATGAGCTTAATAGCCCTAAATAGGAACCATCATATTGGATGAGCAGCCACTATGTGGAACTATGATCAATTATCCCAAATTATATACTCGTTTCCAAGAAATATGCAAGACTCACCATCGACATTCAAAATGTAGACAACATTCAACACAATTAGTGCCTCTACAATTCGAAAAGAGGAGTGAGAAAAAGTTTTGAAAACAAATTGATCCTCTCCACCACCTTTAAGTATCAATTCAACAATGATTTTGATAAAGATTTAAATGATAAATGCAAAACCATTCAATGGACTTGGCATTAGTTTTGCAATTCATATTTATTGTTTTGTATTTCTTTGCAGTTGTAGCAATAGTTGTATTTGAGTGTGATTCCTTTCTCTTTGATTAACAAATTGTTAGTTTGTTAAAAGCAAATTTGTAAATTAAATGGGAAGGAACTCATAAAAAAGAGGAGGCAATCACAGATAAGGGAGCCATTACTCTCTCCTTCACGCTAAAGAAAATAGCAATGGAGAAGTTAGATGAGAGAAAAATTGGAAAGAATGAAAGAATTAGAGACAAAAGAAGAATGAAATAAGCAATTTTCACAAGTCATCTTTAGAATTTGGTAATGTTTTAAATGTTGTTGAAAAAAATTATGGGACTCTATATCGAAGACAATAATGTATTATACATTTCAAGACTTGTAGTGAAATGTAGAGTTTTTTTTATGGTTTATGTGGATTCCTCTTATGGATATTTTATGATATATAATTTGTTTTAAATTATTTTCTAAGATTGGTTTAAATAAGGAGTCACCATAAAGTAGAGTTAGAGTTGACAAGTTCAATCAAATTTAGACTGAATTAAAGTCAAGTGAAAATTAAAGTTATTGATTTATTTTATTGAAAAGAGAAAAGAAGAGGGTTGTTATACCCAACATTCCAAAGTGTTGTCCAAGTTGTAAAAGTCTAGCCATAAGAAAGTGGATTTCCCTAGGTATTTCGTAAGCACCGTTGATTCAAGCCTACATGCATTATTCTGGTAGCACATGTAATTATGTAGCATGTATACTCTTATGCATAGAAAGGATGCAACATCAAGTTGTGGAATGAACCACTAAGTAGTTATGAAGGTGGAAAGTGTACTTGTATGCTATCTTTATGTGCAATAAAAGAACTTGAGTCTTGATTAAGGAATGAATGTCAGATGGAGTAATATTATACTGTGAGAAGGTTGGGATCAAATTATGATTAAGAAATTTTAACATGTTGATGAACCATGTCGGTGAAAAGGATTCTTAGAGAATTGGTGAGTACATTAGATGTCACTCATGTATCTTAGTAGATTTAATTCTTTTTATATTGACATCAATGATCAATTGTTTGCAGGAAGAAGTAGAAAGATCATGTAATAATCAATTTAATGTAATGATTGCAGTGAAACATATAGATGAAGGATTAAGAAGAAGATGCATTTCCAAATGAATGAAAAATTTGTTGCAAGTGTAAATGAAAGAAGAAGACTTCATGAATGCAGTATCCAACGAAGAATGATGAAAAAATGGATGGATCCATGAAAATAGAAGATGATAGCCAAAGAAGAATGAAGAGACATGAAGAAGTAGATGACATGACAAAATAAGATGACAGTTAAATAAAGAAAATGAATGATGAAGTGTAGTAGCAAAAGTAATGATAGGATGAAAGAAGATGATGACAAATATATTGATGTAGTAACAAAAGGAAGGTCATGGGAAAATGGATGATCAAGACATAAAGAAGAAAGAAAGATGGTGAACATGTGTGAATGAAGAAGAAACTAGAGAAGCAAGGTAAGAATAATAGTACTGTATGTTCATGAAAAGAAGTGTATCCATGAAAATTTAATCTCTACTGATGATTTCCTTCGCCTTAAACACCAGTTGGCAATTAGCAGCATTAGTACGCCTGCAGGAACATATTGCCTTCGGTCTGCATGCAAGGAACTAAGGCATTTGGTGCCCAAAGTCATGGGTGTTGAAGTTGATCCAAAGCGTGGACCAAGGCTCCAAGAGGCACTTATGCATTTGTTTCATTCACATGGATTTCCCTCCCATAGCACTTTAGGTTCTTATCATGCTGCAACAATACATGTTTTGTTGGCCTTCCAGGCAATAGAAGCCACGGTGAAAAGGTTTTTCTTCTCATATCAGCAGCTGGTAGTAGCAGCCATGGGTAGCATTGAAATGAAGGGTCCATCATATCTAGGTGCTTGCCCTGTGTCAGATATATTTTGAACCACCTTATTTCCCTAGTGTGGATGGTGCAAAGACATTTTTGGGTTACTATTGGCACTAAAATTCTACAACTATGGTGGATGGTACATTGGAATATCTACAAACAAATCAAGTGAATTTTACAAGACAAAGAATAGTGCCTTCAGTTTTTCAAAGTATAACCCCAAATTCGTACATACACTTCTTACATTGACAGTTTTGAATATTGTACTTAGAATTATATTGGATATAGGATTAGACTCATTTTTGTTCATCCCCATTAGTAGGAGCAATCAATAGAACAGTGCTAGAAATTTGAACAAATTTTTTTTTTCCCTCTCCAACATGGATAGGATACTAAGGATTCATAGTGTGCAATTCCTCCTCCGTTAAATACTGTCAAGAGATTGTCCAAAATTAAAAAGGTAATTATTAAAATTATTAAATTTTACGAGTTGTTTCTTCTTTTAATTTTTGAATTATTTACCTAAATTCTATGATGAGTTTAATGATATTTATATAATTCATTATAAATTTTAACATGAAGTGTAGTTTAATGCTGTTATTTTTTTATTTTTTTTTTATATTTTTTAATTCAGTGTGTGAAACTAAGATAATTATAATTTTAAGTTGTTAAGTTTATTTAATGGAATGCATCATAATTTTTTTGATGCATTAAATCTATTTTATATTTAATCATATTTTTTGTTTTTTTTGAGATAATTATAATTTTAAATTATTGAATTTATTTAATGGAATATATCATAAAAAATTTGATGTATTAAATCTATATCATATTTAAATATATAATTTAAATGATGGAACATTACAATTTCATCATGGGTCATACTAAAAAATTATCTCTTTAAACTAGGCGTAAAAAATATAATTCTTTTATTTGAATATTTTCTGCTTCAAAATTAATATGAGTGAACCAACTATCCATGGGTCTTATTGGATCTTGTTCTGATTTATTGATTTATTGATATATAAGATATATAAGATATATCATTATACTATTGATGAGTCATCTTATACGGTGACTTTATCCAATTTTCTCTTATTAATGAAGATAGCTATCT
>APFE030831070.1:0-12220 GCA_000404065.3 Pinus taeda
GGCACAGGGTCTTCAGACCTGGTCAGGGGAAAAATTTAAGTATAATAACCTTTCTCTCTCTTCTCTCCTCCCTTAGGCCTTCCCTTTGATGTCTTTTTATACCACTCCCAAAGTAGTTTTTTTTAGTTAGGAGTTGGTTGGGAACAGGTGGGCCACGGGCACTAACAGGTGATCAGCAGGTAAAACCCGCGATCTACGCCCGAAAATAAGGAGTTTTATATTTTTTTAAGTGTTTTAATACATATACGTGGGTTGGGTAATGCAGACCCGTGTATACATGTGTTTAACTCAGGGCAATGTCGCGTATAAGGGATAAAACACTGCTTTTTTAATTTGAGACCAGGTCTGGAAGGAGGGGTTGCCCTAGGCCATGAGTGCAACATCACAAACCATAATAGTGTATTTGGAGCTATAACAGCTGGAAAGCTTCTTATAAGCACTATCTAATGGATAGGGCCTAATTTAGCTTTCAGTGCTTCTTTGGCTTGGGGGATTGATTCAAACCTCCCTACTCATTTTCCCTTTTGGTCAGCTGAAAACAAATTTTGCAGTGAGTGACAACATTAGCTCCAACTGGGGACAATCCCTTACTGGCAGGCTGTTGAGAACCTGCAGACTAGTAGTCTTCACCATTGAACATGGATTCAAAAATTATAATGCACTTATACAACTGGAAAATATCCATGAAACTTTATTAGTAGGGAGTCCTTTCCTCATCAAACTGAAATGAAGAAAAATAAATTCTAACAATTGGAAATTAAATGCTCAACTATGGAGCTTATTTATGTACAACTCCTACTTATGTATAGGGAATCAATTCACCTAAGTGATTTCAACCCTCCAATGGTACCATGTCAACCTTTGGGTTCCAGATCTAATGCCTCCATGCTACTGATATTTAAAAATCACAACCAGCATACACTATGAAAAATATATGGACAAAAATTTTGATATGTGTCCCCACCTTGGTAGTTCATGATCAACTCTTTTAGGTTCCTCCATGAACCTTCTAATGGGACTATGTTCTTTAAAATGAGTGGCTAACATGATCATGCACCCCATAAGATCTTCAGACTAAAGATTTGACACATGCCTTGGAATAGATGTATATTATTGTGGGCCAAAGAAAGATACCATGTAGTCAATTACTCAATCATGAAACCGATGAGGAAAATTGGTAGGTCTCTCCCTTTCTTGAACAGTTTCCAGTGAGTAATTTTTCTACAACAGGAAATCACAAACTTTCCTTCACTCTTCTTCAAAAATATGTTGGTAGAAGCCCTCTCCTCACTTTCTTGTAAGTAGATCCCTTTAACAATCCACGAAAATCGCATCCTCCTGTGAATCATATGAATCATAAATCAGAGGAGGTTTTTGAACATGTTGTCCAGGTGAAGGATGTCAATCGTAAAATGGAGCGTCTTCTTTCTATGCATCTTCCCATGACTGGGACTATTGTAGTTCCGCATCACTCGACTTCACATCTCAGTCATACTCCTCATAAAATGGAGAATCATCAAATTCAATTGAATAAGAACTCTGAGGGTTTATTTGCAACTCGATGATATTTCCTTATTTGTTTTTTTGATTGCTCAGAAATTATTCTTGATGTGAGTAGATATCTTCTTGGAATAGAGTCTCACAAACATCTTCAGCGGGATCATTTACAACAGAAATATTTTCATCATTGAAATATGCACAACAATCTTCAAACAAAGCATTCAGTGGATATAATCCTTTGCAATAATGATTGAATGCCATGTGAAAACTCTTTAAGGAATATATGTTGCCACGAGGTAGTGTTTTGTACCAAACTTTAGCACCTCCCTATAAAAATGCATGAACAACTTCATTTTCACATCTTCAAATACAATACCTATTTGTTCCATGTATTCATGAAAATCCTTGAGGTGCTGGTCCAACCTTCCATCTATGTATCCACTGAATCTAGGAAAAGTGGTATACCATCCATGAACATCAGGGACCTAATTGGGATAACCAGAAATAGAAGAAAAACCTAGTGGGTAAATTTTTTTGGTCAAGAATTTGATCGAGGAGCCCATTTTGAAAACCTCTTTAGGTGAGTGATCTCAAATTCAAACGTAGGGGAAGTTTTCTGTTGTTCAACATTAGAGAGAGTATGAGGCCTCTTGAAATCCAACATGATCAAATAAAGATATAGATAGTGGAGTCTCCAAGATGTTTATAATGAAATTAAGATAGTGGAATCACCAGGATGTTTATAATGAAATTAATATAGTGGAGTCACCAGGGTGAGAGATATTCAACCCACACTTGCCTTGCTCACCCGACAGAGGGAATGTAAATATTTGTCACACCCAGGGAAAAGTATTTCAAATTCATTCCATGGAAACAATGTCAAAAAGATGTTGTCACTTCTTCTAGCACCTGTAGCAAAAGTGCTTCAGGAGATATGAAATCTTCCTAGATACAACATTTGGGTTGATTATAGACCAGTGCCTAGGACATCTTAAAGAGAGGAGTGCATTTGAATATTATCATTGAGGGATTTCTGCTGCACTCCAATTATCACTTCATTTGAAAAAGATAACAAAAGGGGGCTTGGTTCAATAGCCCTTCATCAAGGTAAACTCAAGCCAATACATGGGTATGAATATATAGGGGGTAAATCGGGCCAATCTTAAAGAGGAATGTCTTGTTCTGGTGGTTGACACACAACAACAAACAACTTTAATATTAGCATTGTAGTAAAGTGAAGAGGAGAAAATAGAGAAGGGAATTTGATGCATAGGGATATAAAAAATACAAAATCCTAAGCAACAGTGTTCCAACATAAATGTGGAAGACTTAAGAGGCGAAATGGCAGGAATAGTGGAGCGCTAATTAAGGTCCCAAGCTCTATACATCATGAGTATATTTGTCACCAACTAACATTATTAAATATATGCATATTACAGGTACATAAATAAATAAGTAAATAATTAGCAAATATATAATAATAAATCAAAGTGAAACCAATAGCTTCATTACATTATTTCAGAGGAAGAAAAACATACATGAAGTGATAAAAAAGGGAAACATACTACACATTGATATGCTTGGAATCACCAAAGAGTTTAATTACTCCTCAACGTGAGTCTAATTCACTAGTCCATTTACATTTAGCAATGTATTGCTCAGTCCCTAGTGAACAAGCATATAGAACCAAAATGGAATCAAAGAATTTGGACCCTACATGTGCAGAATTCTAGAACCTTTATTAAGTCTTTCTTCTCCCTATTTATAAGGAGAGGGGAGGCTTTGAAAAAAAAATTACAAGATATCCCAACCTGAGCTCCAACTGTTTGATAGACTAGCTGTCTCGGCGTTTGAAGGCTACTACCCAAAATGATTTGATTTGGATTTGATTCTACTCTTGGAAATATAGAAATTATAGAATAATAAGAAAAGGAAAACATAATGTTAATGGGAGAGAAATGCCTCCATGTTATTTTAGAGAATAGTCTTCTGAATTAATCACATCGTAAGGATTAATCCAAAAGACTATTCTCTAAATTGATGGATCACAAAAGTCTTAGATCTCCACGTTATCTTTGTGATGGTATCGATCAAGCCACACCTCTGCACTAATGTGCTCCTTATGCTGCTCGGTAGGTTCCCGCCGCTTCCACCTTAACTACCTGACTTCCCCATACCTCCATTCAATACCTTGGTTTCCGACCCATTACATCTTTAAAGCTCTGGTCCAGCCACATTCCTGGCACATTATGCCTCGTACTCTCTCAGCCAGTTCCCTATCGCTTTCAGTCTTAATGTCTTTAGTTATTCACTTACAGGAACCGAGAGTGATCACCAATGATGGTTGTAGTGATGTTATAAACATAGCTACCAACCCATTACATCTTTTCCAACTATCAGAACAAAACATGCCTCATAAAACAAACTCAGTCAAATATTAGGGATTATTCCTGTCGTAATATTTACATGTAACAAGTCCTACGAAACAACGAACTACGATCTCTTTAAGCCCCTTTTGATTTGAGCCCTTTTAGTATTTCTTCATAATATTAATGGGGGCTATGACTTGGTACTTAGCCCTAACGTGCTATGGCCTTTAAACTCTTATCTGGGGCATTTTTCCCTTTATAAAGTGCTTTTCGGCCTTTCCTTTAAGTTCCTCTAATGACTCCACGCGTACCGAAATAATGGAGCTCGAAAATTGGCAATTTAATAACATGGCATTTGGTGCACCCTCCTAGAACTTGTGATTGCAATAACCCTTTAGTGCTCGGCATCCACCTCTGCCTTTTCTTTTTTATGCCTTTGTGACTGCGGACCACTGCCCGCATTAGAGCTCCTTTATCAACGATTTCCAATCAAGAATTTAGCTTGTGCTAGTGTTACAAAATTCTGATTAACGACCTCCAACTGTGATGTCATCAATGCCATGTATCCTTTGTGTGAGCGGTGACATGTGTCACCCTATTTTTACCTCTTTAGTCCCATGAAAATTGTGAGTATGTGTGCCATGTTTCCTCCATAATGCCATGTCATGACGATGTCAGATGCCATGTGGCTTTATCGGGACCAATAGCATTCCACCACGTCGCCCTCTAAAGGAGAGAGAAAAGGCCTACCTACCCTTGGTTTCACATTGAATTTCTTTGTTAAATTCTTTTAGGCATTCTCCACATAGTTTAGACCATCGACACTTTTTCCCCACATTTCCTTTATAGTGGTCTGTCGTGGATTTACGATTGTCGATTTGTGACATGTCTTACACTGTGCAATTGTTGATCATCGATTTCAACCCAAACCTCTAATCACCAATATACTATGTGCCTTTGGAACCTTTGGCACTGATATACTATGTGCCTTTGGAACCTTCGATCATTGTTTTGCAATATCAGTGATTGCTGATTCGCCTTGCTCCACTGTTGGACCTTTGATATTTGTGATCACTGATATGCCATATCGACGACACCTCCAATATGCCATGCTACCTGATTCTCCGATTACTGATCTCCGATATCAGACGTCTGCTTCCCTCTTTCCAAAGGTGACAAAACCCTCAACTTCAATAGGCCATATATTCTGATCCAAAGGCCTATTTTTGGACTTCCATATACCACTGAAAAGCTTATTCTGAGCACAACCTAATGGATAGGGTTTGATTTAGCTTTGAGTGCTTCTATGGCTTGGAGGATTATTGTAATCCTCTCTGATCCTTTGCCCTCTTAGACAACTAAAAATAAATTTTTCAATGAGTGACAATAGACCACATGATGGATCTTTTGCTTCCTTAAAAGGATTTCCTCTACCTATAAAGGGACAAAGCCAATAGCTTGAATAAACCTTAGCAATACTTGGGAACCACTAAAGAACATCTCCATAGAAATACCAACCACATGAATTGACCTTTGACACAAACTCACTAACTAAGGATATGAGAAACTTCATGTCATTCAAAGTCTCGGACCCCTTAAACATTGATCACACTAGATGTAACCCTAGTAACCAAACGATACTATAATCAACAACCCAAGGATAAATAACTAGACCCCACCTCCAACACATGATAGACCTTGTTTCCTAGGGTTCCCATACCACTCCTATACTCAAAACACCCATTCCAACTTTTCCAAGAGGACAATGACTCAGAAGACACAAACCCAATGAGGCTACAAAACTCACACAGACCCCAACCCTCAGAATATGAGACACATTCACTAACTGAGATACAAGACCCTGAATTCTTATACCCACATAAAAACCATGTAAATCAAACTGTTTTGGAAACAACAAGACCAAAAGAGTTACACAAGGCATACCAATTCCAGTCATTGGTAATAAAACCCCACAGAAAGTCACCAAGTCCCTGCTTTTTGGAAAAAAAAAGTTACTCAAAACAAGACCTATTGAATCCCATAGCCTTATAATTTGGGGATTCACCTCCCTCTCCAAAGAATTACGACTCGTGACTATAGATCCGCTACTGAACCATATCAGAGAATAATCACAACTCCCCCATCCCTACCTTCGCAAATGACTTCCATTTACATCTCCATCACCTCATAAAATCCATGCTAACTATAGGGTTACATTCTCCTACATGTGAAGTGACAAGAGCGTATGTCCTCCATTAATGCCTTGCTAATACATCGATGGTCGTGGGCATGAAGGTATAAGCCCCTTGCTTCCCTTCATAACAACCCCATCAAGGATATAACTTTTATTTTCAAGAAGAAAGGAAAAGCACAATCTCTGTGTATAGTGAAACACCAAATAGGGTTCTTTTAATCATGTTGATTCTAAAATTTGTTTAAAATAAGGTTCAACAATAATAGTATTAAAAAGTAGTGTTACAAAAGCACTATTATAAAGTAGTTTTTAAAATGCAAGGAAAATCATATGGCTAGAAAGGCAGAGAATCTATTAGTCATCCTCTTTTCTAATTATTTTACTTTTATTTAAAATTTCAGTCAACACACATATGGGATTCCTTAGGAAAAGGATTCAATAATACTATTTGTAAAGCAAAATCCTTCATTTCACGATCCTGAAGAATTGCCAAATCCTTGAAAAACTCTAAGCTATTATATATGTGGTCTCTTTCATGTCCCTTGCAAGCATTTGCATTTACATTCTTTGTGAGGGTATCAGTGTAGACTTCTTTTGTTTTCCATTCTTGGAGAAATGAGTTGAATCATTATTGGATTATTTGGAAAAATATTTAAGTCATTGTACACCAGCATTGTACACCTAAGTCAACAAGGGAGGAATAACCCAGACCGAGGCTCTTTAATAGCCCAAGTTGTTTGGTGAGGCTACCCTTGATGGTTTTATAGGATCTGTTGGCTTGGTTCTTTTCCTCTTACAAGGAAGTGAATCTGGGTAAACTAATCCTAATATAAACTATGGTTATCCTATTCTAAAATAAAACTAATTCTACACTAAATTATGATTAAAGTAAACTATAAGTAAATTATCAGGTTAGCTATACAAATTCAGAGAGGAAAATCAAACAACTTTAACTTGATATGTATATAAAAGAAAAAGGTTGAATTTTTCACTGTTAATGAACTACGATATGCTAAGAAATTATAATTTATATAATTCATTTAGAAATTAGAATTAAGAAATTTAATACTATAATCCTGTTATAGAATCAATCTATAATACAAAATTTACAAAATTATGTTACACCAAATAAAATAGGCTAGAAGATAACATAACTTTATCAAAAGAACAATGCATTGTCAATAAACTTACTACAACAACCCATTAGTGCTAGAAATAGTACCAGAATCAAGTGTTTTTGAGAATGCGAATTGGCTTAAGTTGGTGTCGACAAACCTCATGGAAACTGGCATCTTCACTTGGGTGTTGTGCATAGAATGAGAAACTATTTATTCCATTCTTGCTTCCATTGTTGTGTCCATTTGTAATTCTTGTTTTTCTCCCAATTGTGCTTCCTATTTTTCTTATGGTATGGCATCGAAAATACCTTCTTTTGTGGCTTCCTAATTAATGCCAAGTTATGCTTCCATTATAACGTCCTTTGTTGCATCAAGTTTTGCTTGCAATATGGTATCGCCTATTGTATCTAGCTTTTCTTCCATTATGACATCTTCTTTAGCTTCTAATATGGCTTCCATTATAGTGTCTTTTGTTGCTTCTAATATTTCTTCCATTATTACTTCTTTGTTTTCTAACTGAATTTCTTTTGTCTTTTCTTCTTAGGTAATGCCAAGTTTGGCCGCTAGTATTGATTCCATTATTACTTCTTGGTTTGCTACTTGAATGGATTATTTGTTTTCTTCTTTGGGAACACGAAGTTTGGCTTCTAATATTGCTTCCATTATTTCTTCTTTGTTTTCTACCTGAATTCTTCTATTTTTTCTTCTCAGGTAACACCAAGTTTCGTTGCTAATATTGCTTCCATTACTACTTATTTGTTTACTACCTAAATTGATTCTTAGGTAATGCCAAGTTTTTCTTCCAAGATTTCTTCTGATGTGTTTCTAGTTTGGATTCCATTGTTGCTTCCTTTTTTGCTTCGCTTTTTTCTTCCATGTTAGACTCATGGTTTGCTTCCTCTTAGATGGAAGGATTGCTTCCTGTCTAGCACCCAGGTTTTCTTCTTTTTTAGGTCGAAGGTTTGCTTCCTTTTAGTGTTCAGATTTTCTTCTTAATTAACCTCCATTTTTTCTTCATGTTAAGCAACCAATTTAGCTTCATATTTTGAGCCAGTAATAGCTCTATGGGTTCCAATTTAATGTTGAATTTTACTTCCATTTTAGAGCCACATTCTTCTTCTATTTTAACTCGTGATGCTTCCTTTATAGCTTCCATTTTTTTATTTAATATTTTTTTATTTCAATAAGATTAGTTAAGTATATCATGCCTCTTAAATAACTTATATGATTATAGAGCAAGTCATATTGCATTTAAAATATTTTATAGCATATCATTTATAAAGAATTTTTAGTGAAATGTACATATATACAAACTAACAACATTTTATTTTAACTATAATCAATATTTTTTTATTATTAATAAAAAAAATTGATCATCATCATTAGCTACACATAATGCAGGCCCAGATTCACATCATACATATTTCCAAAGAGGAGCTCTTTCAGATATCTTATAGTTATAGACCACACCAGAATATTGGAATAAAATAACAAGATATTTTATTTTTTAACTATAACCAATATTCTATATTATTAATAAACAAAGTTGTCGGCTTGTGACTGGAAACACATAACGCAGGCCCAGATAATACATGTCCAAATGTTATAATTCAAAATGATGCAACTCAATATGGTACTACAGGTGAATTGATACATATGATAATAAACATGAAAAGAGGCATCATAACAATTTATCAACAATGATCCATGATGGAGTCTATATGATCAATGTCACTAGCTACTACCAATAGATTTCTCATCATCATCATCATCATCATCATGTTTATCATGATCATCAACATCACGATGATCATTAATCTCATCATTGTCGTTGTCTACCTCAGTCTCCATATACCTTTTCATCATCGTTTCAAATGTTCGAACCAAACCCAACATAATACGGATCGATATCAGGATCAACTAGATCATCTGGAAGATCCATGTTCTACAAAAAAAAAGCATTCAAAATGAAAAATTATAATTTATTTCATGCAATATTTCATATTTTTTGTTATCTTTCTAATATTACAACATATAAAACAAAACCATAATCATATTACTTCATATCAAATTGCACATATATACCATAATAAAATTTTAATTAAGTTAAGCTAATATTTCATTCTAATGAGGTAAAACATGTAACAATTCTAATAAATGTTAGTAACTTGTGGAGAAGGCTAGCTAATCGAAATCGAGCCACTATTTGCCAGAGGAAGGAGCATGTGCAGTAGCAAGAATGGGACAAGGGTCAAGGACAAACATAGAGCTAGTCCCTAGAACAACAATGGTGGAAAGGATTCTTCTTTTGAGCATGTCGTTGTGGAGAGAGGGGGCATGGCACTCCCCTCCTAGGTTATTTTACGAGATTTGGAGCAATCTCGCTCCCTGATCACCCCTACAACTGCTATACCAGAGGCTTGAAGATAACCTCTATAGGGATAGAGGTTATCGAATCCATGGGGATAGAAGGAGGACTGTGTGGCTCGAGGACAAGACACATTTTGCATTGGGGGCCTATTAGAGCCCATAATTTCTTTTGTGAAATTTCGTTGAAACAATTAAGATTTTCTATTGATAATTATTGTAATTTGGAAAAGTTGTTACAACTTTGTCTTAACCTTGGAAATTGTTATCAAATTATTAATATGTATTTTCAAATTAGATCACATGAGAATCAAGAGATTCTCATGATGATATTTATCAATATAATATGAAATCATAAAGAAGTGTGCTTTCTGCTTGCGCTAGATAGACAAATGGAAAACAAATAGATAATGATACAAGAGGAGAGTACCGACATTGTAATATTTTATGTTTCATTAAATCTCAATCATTCATGGTGCCATACCTTTCTATTGACTAGATTGTGTGTTTTGTATTGTCCCATCCCCTGCTAGGAAGGAAATACCCTCCTTCTTAGTAGGGATCACTGGCTAGGAAGGTACTATAGTTGTTTGATTTATTTCCTCTTAGTTATAATTCATGTGTGATTGATGTTACTATTATTATTATTCGTGTTGATGCTTTAATGTTTTTAGAATCCTAACCTTTGTATTGTGTAACAATATAGGTCCTGGACCGGTCCCTCTGTTAGTGTGATAATTATTTAATTCTTGTTACAGTTTGATGGTGTATTTATTTCATTTGAAAGTGTGTTTCAAAATTTGTTGAGAGAATGGTTTCTAGGAGTGTTGTTCATTTCTGAATAAGAGGGACAATTTGACAGAGTGGTTTATTTCTTGAGAGTATAATATCTAGAGTGTTGAATTGCTAAGAGTGTGATTAAAACAATTGAGTTTGAGATTAATTAGCACTAGTCATCATTTTTCCTTGCATATATTTTGCATAATATCCTTTCACTAACAAAACCTACCTAGATTTACAATTAATGTGAAGAGCTGGAACTATTTTTCCAAATTAAAAGGACAATTGTTCTACCCAACAACAAGCTGAAGAAAAAAATATACACAACTTTCACATAATGCAAGTCGAAGCAAAATTTGGAATGTTGTATGAAATATAAAGCAAAATTATTTAAGGTTCAAAGTAAACATATAATAATTCAAAAGTGTGTAAAATAATTAAATAAGCAATCTACAATTTGATTCAATGACATTGACCAATAAATGAAATTTGGGCATACATTTTTGTGAAGTAAGGAAATTTTGGCTTGCTTCACAAAAATACACACCAAGCCTTCATTTCAAGGCCAAATTGAATGATTCAACATGGAGAGTACTTTTTTACTCATAATTAACATTAATTTTGCACATAGAAATGTTTTTTGTGCAAAAATATACCAAATTGGATCAATTTCGTAGGATTAAAGTCAAGATTTGTGTGTCTCAAATAAATGCACACTAGGACCTGTACTTAGTTGACTGCATGATAATGATCATTCCAACCTAAATATAGAGCATTTTATGCAACATACCTGTTAGAAATTAATTAACTAAGCAATGAAATACACAAAATATTGCGGAAACACAAATACAAAAACGCATAAAACAAGAGATACACAGATATACATGGTTCACCCAATATGGGCTATATCCATGAAGAAACAACCAGTCCTTCATTTCATATTATCCAACGAAATGAAGATATACAACCTACATTGGATCCGTTGTAATTTCCTCTTTGCTCTCATAGAATTTCCTCTCTCTTTCTTTCTCAAAATAATAATACGCAATCGCAATACAATTACCTCATATAGGTCGAGGGTTTCCTTCTAGGGAAAAAACTGTAAATTAACATACCATAAGATCATATGCCTAATGAATGGATTATATTGACTATGAAATTACAATATTTACAAGGCAAAATTTCATCTATTTTTAGCTTTAGGGGGGCTTCCCTCAAACCCTTGCTGGGGGGGGAATCATAAAGTCATCATCGTCCCCCCTAGGACCCCCTAACAGTGATTAAAGAAGAAGCATTACCACCCCATTTTGAATAGGGATCCAACATAGTTGACACAAAAAACCTCTGAAAAATCAGGAAGATAATCAAGCTTCACACCCAACAATCTCCCACTTGGATACTGACTATATAAACTCCATATATGATTCACTTGCTGGAAAACAAATCCACTTGGACATGGTTTTTTATCATATTCACCATCATACTTGAAAACCAATTGAAACTGAGCATAATATTAGTTTCTCCTTGGTTACAACTTTTGTTAACCTATCTACAAGATTATGGTTAATGTGTATCTTTTCCAACTTCAATTTTCCATCTGTTAAAGTTGACCATATGAAATCATACTTGAGCTATATATGTTTAGTCTTGGAATGAAATGTTGAGTTCTTTGAAAGATGAATGACACTCTAGTTTTCACTGTATAACCTGGCCATATATTACTTCTTTCCCAATTCATCCATACACCTTTGTAACAAAATCATTTATTTACAATCCTGTGTAGCAACAACATACTCTTCTTCTGTTGTTGAACGTGCAACAATGTTTTACAATTTTGAAACCCATCTGGCAGTTGTTCCACCTACATAAAAACATACCATGTGGTGCTCCTC
>APFE030831071.1:0-12633 GCA_000404065.3 Pinus taeda
AAATAGCCATTACCTGATCTTCAGCTTCTTGTTTCTTTTTAGCTTTTAGAGTGTCAATTTGGTTCCCTAGTGTGCTTAACAAATCTGTTTTAAATTCTTCTAACAGATTCCCTATCTCAGCCCTTGTGACACTCGCTGAAGCGGACTTTGTAACCTTGGATGACAGGGTTCTTTTTCCCATTTTAGCTTTACTCCTTGAATACTTTTCGCATAGATCAACGACTTCTTCAAAGGGTAAAACAGAAATGTCACCTTTACCCATCAAGTTAAGGTCATCCATGTATTCCTCTCGGATACCTTTCAAGAATATTGTGCGGATCAGATCAAGAGGCATAGTTCGGTGTTTAGATTTTTGTAAGTTGTAGACAAACCATTCTAAGTATTCCTCTAAGTTTTCATCCTCTTGTTGGCTCATTATAAAGATGTCATATTTAGAGTCTTTGGATCTGCAGTAGGGTTGATATTTCCTTAGAAATACTCTTCTCACACCATCCCAATTAGTGATAGTATGCTCACCAAGCCTCATGAACCATCTTAAGGCTGATGCCTTTAGTGTCATTGGAAAAAGTCTGAGCCTATGGGCATCATCAGTATAGCCATATGTCCGACATACAATGTCAAACTCGAACAAGAATGAGTCCGGATCTTCTGAAGCCATACCATAAAAGTTAGGTAGCACGCATGGGGGCATGTTTTTCATTTTGATCTCATCATCTTCTTGTGGTTCATGTATAGGAAAAGGAAAAGTTTACTCTTGTTCATCTCTATGTCCTTGATGTGGTACTGATCCATCTCCTTCCTCAGCCATTTTAATAGGTTTCTCTGTATCAGAGTCACTTGTTTCAAAGAGGCGATTAAGGAAAGAGTGTTCAGTCACTGTGCTACTTTCTCCTTGTGTGGAAGACCTAGGAAAGTCCCTCTTCTGCGATTTATGTGTTAATAAAGTTGGCCTTTCGATGAGAGTAAGTCTCTGTCCTGATTTTTGTTTATCCTCTAATGCTTGGATGATGTTCTCCTCAGCTGGTGTTGAATTCCTTACGGATTCTGCTCCTGATGATGATGGGTTAGTTTTTGAGTGGTGGGGGGTTTTTATGAATCTACCCTGACTATCTCTAAACCTAGTCATAAATGAACATGATTTTAACTGTGTTTTTGTTTACTTTTGCCTATTCAATTTTTTTTTCTTTTTTTCTTTTTTTAAAAACCCTTTAAGTATGCCTCCCCGGCAACGGCGCCAAAATGTAGTGTCCTATCTAGGGTGCTAGACTGGGCTATATTTATTATCGACCAGGGTGCGTAGAATTAGAGGCGTGTACCTAAAATATATAGACATAAAGGATCTAATCTAAGTCTAATTTTCCTAATTACAATGCTATGATTCGATTTAATATCAAACTAAATCACCCTATGTATCACTATCAACTAAGATTCAATTCATAAAACGCTGTGTATCACTGTAATTAGATTTTGGTCTCCTTACAGAGACATCATACATAAAACCTCTGTTCAGTGGCTACTCAACATTCATTAACATTCATTAACAGTCATGCAAGATGAAATCCTAAACATAGAGTTCATGACAGTGCTTTACAAGATAACACTGGATCGAATCCCTTACAGGATATGATTCGCGATCCAAGTGATAATCTATTCAAGCGCATGCATAAACATATAAACAAGCGCATTCATAACTATATAAACATAAACATGAATCGATTTAATCACTGCGCATATCAATACCAAATACCCTGACTATAAATGCAATAAAATAACAACAGTATACCATGTACAGAGGGCCCGTCCGCGTTCTTGGTATACTGGGCTTGTTATCCAACGATCACCAAATCAAAACAATGCAACCGTGACTGTAATGCAAGTCTTTTTGTATTAAAATCGAAACTCTATTCATGAAGTAACAATAACGATAATCCTTATACAACCGGTTCAGAACTATATTTACATATGGTTTCACATCCCTTGAAAACAGATGTACATTCATGAGCAGTTGTTGCCGCTTTTACCAAAACATGATTTTGAAAATGTTTCTATCCTAGCTGACATATAAAAAAAAGGAAACAAACTAAAATCGATTTGGACTATGTGCTGTTGCTTCCTTTGTCGCCAACATGCCATAGTTGACCGTCGTTGACCCCGCATGTAGGAGGGTTGGTTCCGCTGCGGGATAGGTGCTCGTCCATGCTTGGACATTCCGCTTTTCATCCATACCCTTCGCTCTGGCCTGGCTGTCATGCCACATGTCAAACAATAAGCCATTTACAGGATGTTGGAACTTCCTGTAGTCTTTTTGCCAAAAACTCCTAATTCATTAACACAAAACCCTTAAATCAATTTCAATGCAATTTAATAACTATAAGACTATTAATTAATCAATTTCCAAGGGATCTGAGAGATAAATGATGAAAAGAGGTAGGCAAATGTCATTTTTTGGTAGGGAAAAAGGGGTCATGGAATGGTACAAACACCACACGACTGAATTATGGTGGTGGGGGACAAGCTAAGCAAAATCGCTAATTTCATACCTGCAAAATCCACTTGCAAAATTGTGGAAATTGTTGACATATTAATGAAGGAAATATTTCCTCTACATGGAATACCCAAGGTGGTAATTTCTGAAAGGGATGTAAAATTTACATCCACATTTTGGAAAACAATCTTTTATGGGTTGGGTACTCAGATTCAATTTAGTACCGCCTACGATCCATAGACATATGGTCAAACAGAATGAGTGAATCAAGTTCTAGAGGAGTTGTTAAGAATGTTCCTGATGCAACAACTGCATACGTGGAATTACCTCCACTTAGTGGAATTTTCTTATAATAATGGACACCATGAACCACTCGGCATGAGTCCCTTTGAGGTGTTATATGGAACAAAGTGCAGGGTGCCCATAGATTGGAATAGTCCAGTCAATACACTAACCTTGGGTCCTGACATGTTAGTAAAAATGGAAGAGATGGGTAAGAAGGTTCATCAGCATCTAAAAGCTACCCAGGATAGGAAAATTATTTATGCAGATAAGAAAAGAACATACAAGGAATTCCATTTTGGGGATCATGTATACCTAAGAGTAAAGCCCTGAAAGAGTACCTTACAGTGGAGGGGTTGCACTAAGTTAGCAGCCCGATACTATGTACCATTTCAAGTCTTAGAACAAATTGGACCTATAGCATACAAGCTTGCATTACCAAACCATATCCGGGTCCATAATGTTTTCCATGTTTCCTTGCTAAAATAATATGTGTACAACCAACAACATATAATTAACAAGGAAAATATACATGTAATAAGTTAAGGGAGTACATAAATTCTAATTTAGTTGTTTTGAGAGGTTTGTTACAACAAAATGTATATGTGCATGTCAAACTCGAAGGAGAGTTTCTGGTAGAACCTCTTTGTATTCTTGATCAGAGAGAAACCACCTTGTGGAAGCGAGCCATAACCCAGGTTAAAGTGCAGTGAAAGCACTTTGGCCTGGAAAAGGCCACCTTTGAAGAAGGAGAATTTATGTGGAAGGCTTATCCAACACTATTTTTGTAAATAAAAAAGAACACTAGGGATGGTGTTCCTCATATGCGGGGTGAGATGTAACACCCCATACTACATGAACAATTACTGTGGCTACTAAGTTTTAGTTATTACTTTAGCTTTTTACTTTATTTGACATGGAATGTTAAATGACCAAGGCTAAGAGGTGAAGACATATTTTTTTACCAGATTAATGAATAATTAGGAGTTAAAGTGTTTTAACAAGAACTAAAAGAAATAGTTGTTAACCTCTAGAAATAGTTAAATAAAAAAAGTTACTCATCTTCTTCCTCAAAAGGAGGAAGGGAGGAAAGGCCTCTCGGGCTGAATGAAAAAAGAAGAGATCAACTAAGTAAAGGGGGAAAAAGCAATGCTACCGAGATTTACTTAAGCTGGGAAGAATAAGCCTGTTGGAAAGTCTGGAATACAGTCGGAAAGGTATGTGACATGAGGCTGGACTGTGAGTGCTAAAGCCCAATGTACTTGACTGTAATAGACTTAATTGATTGTGTGGAGAAGAAGATCTCAAGGGAGAGTGTGGACGTAATTCTGAGACTCATGACTGGGTGGTGAGACCTTCCAAGCAAGAATAGAATTACATAATTAATAATGTTGTGAACATATAAGTAGTCTAATCCTGTCCTTAGGGATCATTAACTGAAAATGATATTACCATAATTAATTTGTTAACCATACCTGGGATTACCAGTGCTGCAAATTGAATTAGTTAGAACTGTTTATTCAAGATAATTAACTATGATGTGAACATAGGATAGATATGTGTAACCAGGGAAATCTATGATATCTAAAATAGAAGAATTATAACTAAATACCCTAGAAAATGGAAAGTAGATATGGTAGATATTAAGGAAAGGAATTCTAATATTTTATATGCTCGTTCTAGCTAATAGAATGGTTTAATTGATGTAGCAGATTAGTTCTTATATCATATAGTTTTCAGAGAGCTGTATTTTTAATAACATGTGACAAATCTTTATGATAGCCAATTTGATTCTTCTTGGTTAAATGTCAAAAGAAAAGTGAGAGATAATATACAGTAACAACCATTCTCCAAGAACCCAGTTATTTCCTTCAATCAAATTACAATCTTTTCAATGAATGAAATTATTAAAACCATTTATCATTCAATTCCAGAATGAAATAAACAAGGGTATAGCCTATTCCTTCTATTAATGAAAAACAATAAACCATAAATCAAAATTGAGGTGGAATGATATAAGGCTATGCTGTAAAGAACTAGAACCAACTCAGTTCACAAATTTACCAAACCCCATATAAATAATACATTAAAAGCTAATTGTGACAGGCATATAGCCTCTGCCCAAAGTCAAGCACCTTCACCGAGTAAATCAAGATTGACAGCCAGTGTAGATTCCAACCAAGCAACTATATGAAACCATTGGAATAGATCTAGCTCCGTAGGGCTCAACATGATAACCAACTTGTAAACAAACACGCAGGCCCATGAGAATTAAGGAAGCAAAGATATTCACCATGGTCATGAAAGGTGTGAACCCGGTATGGACTGACACTTAACGAAAATGAAGAAACCAGGTTAGAAACCAAATTGAAACCAAAATATTTGTCATCAATTTTAAAAGTCAAATTGTTGAACATGTTGCAAGAAAATACCTGAGATAAAGAAATTCCAGAAGGAGGTAGACTGCTTGTGCCAAAATAAACCCAGAAAAGTAAATATGGGTGATAAAACTAATATAAAGAAAGAAAACCTTAAGCAAATTTTGTTGACACCTCTGTTACTCACCTTTCTGAGGTCGAAATCTTCCCAGTTTTCCTTCAACATGATGGGTCAGCTGCCAGAAGCTCTCTGTACAATTGAATGAACAATCAGAACCCAAATCTAAGTAAACCTGATGAGAAATCGACAAAAAGAGGCACAAATAGTAGAGAAGTGAGGAAACGAGTGCGACATAGTACCTTTTGGATGGAACATAGCACAAAACCACATGGAGGAACAAGCACAAACCCTCTCAGTGCAATGGAGAACCAGCTCATTTGCAGAGCAGAGATACCAAAGAACGACATCACCTGAATGACTCCACTGATGGTTGAACGTGGAAGTAACAATTACGAAGTTAAACCTTAGCTACTCAGAGCCATTGGATCGCCAACCCCAGATTGGAGGGGAAAAACCATGCAAGTTGTCGCATGCCACCCGAGTCGTCTGGAGATTTGATGCAGAAGCATTAACCATGCGCATAACAACTAATAGTGTAGTATTGATAACATTAATTCCCTTAAATTAATCAATGTACAACGTTGGCATATGGGATGTCAAATCCATCGAATTTCCCAAGATTCATTAAATATAAACCATTGCTTACGTTAATGTTTAAACATAGTAGGAGAGCCTTGTAAACACTAATTCAGGGCAAGCTCAACAAATACGAGGTAAAAAAAATTAAAAAAAATTATTTTTTTTTATATTTTTTATCCGTTTGAATGAGGTAGGTTGTTACATTTATCCGTAAGCTAATTTGCAAAAACACCATGCTAACCCAACACCTTATTATATCTAAATTGAAGAAAAGAAAATTGTTAAAGACTAGCATTTGCACCAGATGTTGCAAAGGAAACGCCATAAGGCATAAATTGAAGAAAGCAAATAGATCAAAAAAATACTTTGATAAAGAATAAGAATATATTGAACACTCAAACCAATGCCCCATTGACTGGAACCACTTAGTAGACATTCCATACAAAATGGGCATATGATCCAAGAACATTGGTGCATAAGAGAGCCAATTAGTATTTCTATAACTCTGTTCTTGACATATTTAGGAACCTGCAGTTTCATGGCAACGTCCAAATTATTCTCTAGAATAGAGGTGAACTGAAGTCGATCTTTCTATCTTTCTATATTTTAAAGAAGGAGGTCCTATCCCAGCTCGGTCAGGGGTGACGACATCAGTTCAATGGTCAGGGTGGAAATCTGGGCAGAGTTATAGGCTCTTGGAATTGCCTGGAGGTGCAGAGGAAGAAAGAGACACAAAGAGAATCCTATAATTTGGGTGAAGAGAAAAGAGAGAACCACACAATTGGGCTGCACAGAAAGAAGTGAAGGAAATGGCAGTCATTGTGTGCATTTGTGTGTTGTTTTTATTGTCATTTTATCAGAATGGGGTTTCAACTTCACAGGATAACGACCTTATAGACTGTGGATCAAAAAGTAACACAACACTGGGTGGACGGATCTTCACTGCAGATACCCCCTCCTCATATATGTCAATTTCCACCAATGAAGGCATCTTTGCTAACACTACAAATTCCAATCTACAGGTTCCTTCTGGTATCTATTTGACAGCTAGAGTATTTACTCAGGAGTCATCCTATACCTTCAGTATTGGGCACCAGGGCAGACAATGGGTACGTTTACATTTCTTTCCATTCTCTTATCAAATGTACAATCTTACAAGTGCCATATTTTCAGTAGCCACCCAAGACTCTGGTCTATTGTACAATTTCCAAATCCAATAGTTCAATTGTGATGAAGGAATATCTCATCAATGTAATTGAACAAACATTGGTCCTGATATTTATTCCCTCCAATAATTCCTTTGCATTTGTCAATGCCATTGAAGTTGTTTCTGTGCCGAACACTCTTGTTTCAGACACAACTCAAGCTGTGCCCCTGCCTAATACTTACAGTGGTCTATCTGAGCATGCTTTTGAAACAATTTACAGACTTAATATGGGAGGACCATTGATTACCCCTGACAATGACATCCTTGGGAGACTTTGGGATCCTGATACAAGCTTCTTAGCTTCAAAATCGCTTACTGAGAGATAAGGTTCCATTTTTCTGATGTCGTCTGACATTGAAAGTTTTGGGCCAAAAAGAATTCTGAGTAGACTTAGAAAGCTTCAAAACCGCGTGAGTCTTCCAAAAAGACTTTTCCATAAATTCAGGGCTGCAAAACCTTTTTCATGCTGGTTCTTACATTCATTCTGATCTTTGCATACTGTTTTTAAACATATCAATATTTATTGTATGCATACATTGCTTTTAGTCAATGAAAAATTTATTGCAGGCCTACTCTGCTTTCATTTGCAAAGCCATCATTCGAGGACTTGATGTAATGGCCATTTGATGATGTGGTAGAAAGTTAGAAGAGCAGTGTTGGCACTGTAGGTAGTGGTTATATGCGTTGGTTCTAATGGACAAATCTCACAATAATGGTCTTGTATTTCTATAACTCTGTTCTTGACATATTTAGGAACCTGCAGTTTCATGGCAATCTCCAAATTATTCTCTAGAATAGAGGTGAACTGAAGTCCATCTTTCTATATTCTAAAGAAGGAGGTCCTATCCCAACTCGGTGAGGGGGTGACGACATCAGTTCAATGGTCAGGGTGGAAATCTGGGTAGAGTTATAGACTCTTGGAATTGCCTAGAGGTGCAGAGGAAGAAAGAGACACAACGAGAATCCTATAATTTGGGTGCAGAGAAAAGAGAGAACCACACAATTGGGCTATAGAGAAAGAAGTGAAGGAAATGGCAATCATTGTGTGCATTTATGTGTTGTTTTTATTGTCATTTTATCAGAATGGGGTTTCAACTTCACATGATAACTACCTTATAGATTGTGGATCAAAGAGTAACACAACAGTGGGTGGACGAATCTTCACTGCAGATACCCCCTCCTCATATATGTCAATTGCCACCAATGAAGGCATCTTTGCTAACACTACAAATTCCAATCTACACTGGTTCCTTCTGGTATCTATTTGACAGCTAGAGTATTTACTCAGAACTTGTAGCTTCAGCGCAAACACAATTAAGAAGTGAAATCTAACGAGGGCTATTTGCAACACAAATTTAATCAATCCATTTAATCACTAATGTTGTAAATAGATAGAAAGGAACACTGATAAGTTGTAGCTCACAAAGTTATCAAGCTCCACAACAATCATATCCGTGAAAATGTTGTAAATCTTTCTGTTTTGAGATATAGATGTTAGTTTGTAACTACCACTCTCAATCCACAAGACAAAACATAACTGTATCAGAAATTATACTTCCTATAAGAAGCAACAACCCCTTTTCTTTCTGGGAACTTGAAGGCCATGGACTCGAAGAAATCAAGCACAGATTCTCGAGGTCCTTGATAAACCACCTCTCCTTCAGAAATTAAAATGATGTCATCAAATAATTCATATGTTTCAGGGGCAGGCTGCAGAAGAGAGATCAACATTGTCGCATCCAAGAGATGGATAATTTGGCGAAAACACTTGATGATCTAGAAAGTCGTATCACTGTCCAATCCGGTTGAAATTTCATCCATAAATAGAGCTCTTGTATGACCGACCAACATTTCTCCTGCACAGATCTTATCAAATGATCAAACGATCTTGCCAAATTCCTATAGCTACTCTGTTCTCATTCAGGGGTTGTGCCAGGGTGGAATGCTTCAGGAGGCAGGAAAATATACGCTTGAGATGTTGGGCTATGGGTGGAAGCCCAATGCTGCTACTTATGTCACTTTGGTTGATTCCTACTTGAAGGCACAGAAGGCTGATGAGATGCGGCACCTCTTGGTAACGCTGATGAGTCTTTTGTCATCTGTCTTGATAAAATGATACGAGTTCTCATTTAGCGTAGGATGAGGAGTGTCTGTGGTTTCATAATGTCCAAACAAAACATTCAAGTTTGATTTGTAATGACATTATGGACTTTTATCTCGTGTCTTTGCTTCATCTGTGAAAAATATATTCAATTTCAAGTTAGGCCTAGCATTTCAAGTTTCTGTTAGGATAGGGAATTTTCAGGAAAGATATAACTCATTTTAATCGGCAAAACCTTTCTCTGTTCATGTAAGAAGGGGTAGCCTGAGCCTTGTATTCTAGACTTTGGTTCGCTAAGTTGGATGGTACCATGCAACTCTTTTGATTTTTTTTTTTGGTTGGTGATTCTCATCGATATTTGTTGGGTCATCAGTCTGGGTAAAGTTGAAATGAGTTCCTTTTGGTGTAGGATGGCCAATCTTTGTGGTTTCATAATGGGAAAACCCAACAACTTATAATTGCATTAAGGCTCTGGATGAATTAATGCCTTGTTTATTCCACAAAAAACAACCATGCCTTGTTGATTTGGAGCTATCTTGGGTAGCTCGGCCAATGGTACCCATTAAACCTGTAAATATTGACACTGTAGGTAGTGGTTGCGCTAGTTATAATGGAAAAATCTCACAATAATGGTCTTGTATTTCTATAACTCTGTTCTTGACATATTTAGGAACTCGCAGTTTCATGGCAATCTCCAAATTATTCTCTAGAATAGAGGTGAACTGAAGTCCATCTTTCTATATTCTAAAAAAGGAGGTCCTATCCCAGCTCGGTCAGGGGGTGATGGCATTTAATTTAATTTAATATAAAAGATAATTTAATATGAAAAAAATCTAATTTACATGATATCAAATCCTTAATTACACTAAAAACACGACATTCATAGAGTTTAGTATAGTCCAGCAATGTTCAACTTGTCGAAACCTGGACCGGTAGGCGTCCTAATTTTTACAAGTAATAATAATAATATAATTTAATATAAAGGATAAACTTAAAAAAAAAAAAAATTAAATGATACAAATCCTTCATAATAATATAATTTATCATAATAATATAATTTAATATAAAGGATAAATTTAAAAAATAATTTAATTTAAATGATACAAATCCTTCATTATATTGAAAGTACTTCTGGCTGCGTGATATTCCAGCCAAGTTCACAGATCCAACCCTGGGCGGGCAGCCACTGGAAACTATACATGATGGTCAAAGATTCAGAAGCCCAAAATGCTATCAACAAACTTGCAGCTGCACAATAGCCTGCTCAAAGCTAGCACTTCGATGAGAGTTCCAAACCCAATTGCAACACCCATTCCCATTCCAGCTTTTCACGATTCCCACCAATGCATTGTCTGCTCACCATCTTCGTCCTCTCCTGCACCGGAATAAGAAGTATGATCGCTGCAATTTCGCTGAATTTGATGCCCACAAAGCTTCAAATTCCCCAGAATGAAGACGCTTTAACACATAGTGCGCGGATGAAACTATTCGACGCGGTGAATTATGTTATATATCTATTAGGTTTACCATTACTCGTGGATCATGTATGAATCAATGATAATTGATAAGCTATATTTCACATATCAGCGAGAATAATAGAATAGAATAGAATAGGATTGGATTGTGAGAAGTTAAAAAGTCTAAATTTAAATAAGGATATTTTTAGATTTAAAATTAATAAATTAAAAGAATAATATAGTCGATATTATTATAATATAAGCAAGAATGTTTACCAATGACTAAATTGATGGTAACCCGCATCGTTGACACGAGCATGAGCTTTTGCCAGCAACCATAACGCTCCTTCTTCTGTTCCCTCCTCAGCAGGAGTGTACACGTTTCTAACACCTAATTCCTGTTCAGCGGTGGGAGGCAAACACAATTCAATGGCCACGGGCTTCAGCACTCCCTCGTTTGTGAGGAAGAAAAGTGTGCGACTACCATATGTTTTACTCCCCTCCGGTAGCTTATTGATGCGTTCGGCATACAACATATACGCATCATAGTAGTCCAGAATAAACACCCTCTTTGATGCAACAGCCTACATCAACATAGATAGATTTGATTTATTGGAAATACTTGTAAAAAAACAATGGAGAAGAGAGTGTAAGTTTGAGGGAAAGCGCGACGATCAACCTGCTGCACGGAAAGGCCCTCGAGGAACTTTTCGATGTGTGGCTCGGTGATTGAACTCTTCTGTGGATCGTAGATATTTGGGTCCAAGTTGCTGGACGGGGGAAATGTCTGTCACACTTAAAACCTAATTATCGGCGTCTTTGAACAAAATTCCATCACAGATCCTTAGCCTATTCGTACATAAAGGACTCATCCAATTACCTGTAAGCATTGAATTACCATCAGATTCAAACCAGCTAGCGCCTGTCTTGCATATTCAAGATCGGCCTTCCACGCGCTCTTATTACCTATGGTTGCCAAAATTCATTTCAAGTAAAGAAATTATTTGTGCCCGAGAAACAAATAGTTTGAGAAATTTTTCGAGCCATGCAAACAAATAGTTGAGTTAAATGGACGTAAAATATTAACATATTCTCACTTGCAAAAACTTGAGGTCGTGCAAACTCTATCAGTGGATTGTCCTCTGCAGATTCTAGTAATCCATGGACAATCTGAAGAGGATTCTCGTGTCTAAGAAGTTTCTCAAGGGAATTATATCGACTTTGACATCCCCGGACGTAGAGCTGTTCAATTTGTTCGAATGTTTTGAACGCATTTTCAGAACCTTCCGTAATCTCAGGCACAATCAGATTGGCGAAAGCATTGGTGGTGTGGGCTCCAAAATCAGTGAAATCCGTGTGAGGGAACCTTTCGTCTGGCGGAATAAAGGTCACTTCTGAACCACTGGGCCGGCTTTCAGATTTGGGATCTGCATTCAAATTTATTTCAAGCTCTAATTAGTAATATCAGCTACCATGTTATTCTCTCCTCCACCAGACTCATGCCTGTTGAACATTATAATCCCTAGCTGCAATTACGAACCTGGCGTATCTAATAAATTTCATAATCTGAAACCCAAATGTCCATGCCCTTAAACAATAAAAAAATGGCAGACTACTTGTCACCTAATCTCTAATAGACAGTTTCGTAACCAGACAGTTTCATAGAATGCTTGAGAACATATAAATACGCCATACCTTGTTAGAGAAGAAAATACGATCAATTTTGCTGGTCTCATAGGGTGTAATCCACGAATTGCACTTAAAGCGTAGTTTACCTTGACCAGGGATATCCAGAGTTAGAGATTTGAGAAAGAACTGTCGTGAATGCATATTCCTTACGAGGAATGCTCCCGGAACTCCCAGACCAGAGTTCCACTTGAAGCTGATTTCTTAATGTCTGTCGCTAGCAATGGGTCCATCGAAGGGATTCCACTTTAAATAAGATGCTTCATCAGCCATTTTTCCGAATCCCGTTTCTGCCATCATATATAGATTGATTTTAAGAGAAAAATCGTAGCAAGAC
>APFE030831079.1:0-10009 GCA_000404065.3 Pinus taeda
GCATAAGTAAAATTTGTATCTTACTAAGAATATTCTAGAGTATTGTGTGCATGTTAAATCTCTATCATCTACCTAATAGTTATTAATAATTAAATAAAAATATGGACACCTAGTGACATAATAACCAACATAGATCTATGTTAATTCATGATATTGTAATGGCCTAGATAATAATCAAATTAGAGAATCATGTTAATTCAAAACCTACCAAGAGTCCACACTAACCAAATCTCTCTATGTGGAAACCAATTTTCAAGTTTCTCACTTTAAAATAAATGTATATGTAAAGAAATTTGACAAGTTTGGTTGCCTCATAGAGGAGCTTAAGATGGATCTATGTTGGTTTTTAATTAAAGTGAAAAGTAAAAATTACATAACTACGTTGAGATATATCTCAAAGCTTCATATTTGACCACTATTAAATTTTTTGGATTAAAATTAAATCTCTACCATCCATTTTCTAACACTAGTGGCATGTGCCCCTACTTTTTGTAATGTGTTATTAAAAATACAAATATATTTTTATTTGACTTCAACTAATCGAAAAAGGAGAGGGAAGGGTCTATTGATGCTAATATGGTATAACTACTGATACATATCACTTAACAACTCACAATAGGATCTCTAAGGGAAGCTCACACATCTAGCATGTTGAGGGAACAAGAGCGACAAGAACAATATGAGCAACCTCATGAAGGAAATAACTACAACTAAAACAATACGAGATGGAATTAGAACACTAGGGAATTTCCTACCAAACTAGAACACACCAAAGAGAATAGTGTGGGACAAGGAAACATTCTAAGTTGCATGCCATCTAAGTTACATGCTAAAATGTTGAGGCTCTAGATAACTTGTGATAACAAATGGAAATAAACAGACAAGATATAATAAATAATCTATCATACTTGGGTGAAAAATTGCATCATAGAAAATGCTATGTTTACCCATACATCTGCGTATGTAACATGCCCAAAAATGTCATGATACTTGGGATCCACAAGGAGTAAACCTCCTATTAACATAATAATTGATTTGTTGTATCATGGCCTTTCTTTTCCTTTGTGACTCCAAAAAATAAAATAATTCCACCCTTAACTCATTGTACTCCACAATGTCCTTTTTGCATGGTATATCCACATACCCACCAAAAATGTGAGATATGTCCAACAAATGGAATTTGGGAATCTATTATGAACTATGTCATTTACACGGCCTCCCAACTTATCTCACCAAATATACCCACTTGATTTTTTTCTTTCTTATTCATTTACATCACAAGAAATTTTCTTCTCAAAAACCAAGATAGCCCCAATATATTTGGATGCTAGCACTCATCCATATACCCTCTTACGATGAACCAAAAATAAGGTCGAGTTAACACTTTTGGATTGTAAAACCATACTCAAATATTTTGAATATTTAAAGAAGTCAAAATATGTTAACATAAAATTACCACATGTGCAGTATGACCTTGCAAGGTCATCACAACTTTCAAATTCTCAAGATTTGCAATTCTCTAGAACCAAACTCAATCCCAATTTTTTTCTCATGTATAAAAATCACTTTATCATATAAGCGTGAAGCTACATAGAGACAATGTTTAACCCACCTTTCAGAATTAAGAGAGCCAAAGTGATCACTAATGGTTCCCAACAATGCATGAGTTGCTTAATCAACATCCACTTCCTTTTCCAATAGTTTTGTATCCAACTATTTAGTGTGCAATTATGAGGCAAACAAATCTAATCAAAGCACCTTTACTAGCAAGAAATTTTTTAGAAGGTTCATCCTCGACAAAGATATCAAGCATTTTTTAAATGTTCTTACAAAGCTCTTCGATGCCATTGAAAGCATGGTCTAAAATAACTACATAGTTCTTGCATGTCTTATAGTGTTCCTTGTAATTTTAAACAAGAAAATTGCTTAAAATTTACACGGAACCAAAAAAATAATTGATCACTTGGTCCTTTTAATTTCCAATGAAACGCCATGGAAAAATATGATATAAATGAGTTTTACTTCCTCTAATGAAAACACTAGACCCTGAATTTTTTTTTTTTGTAGGCAGGGAGAGTCTAGAAATATGTAATAACTAGGGCAATAATTGGAAAGTATATGCCCCTATATCTTTAAAATTGAAAATGTATATTTATCTTCAAACATGCTCAAGATTTAAAAGGAGAATGGACTCATTGTACCTATTTTTTGAAATAGAATTTACGTGATAATCATGAGCATGAGGATATACTCTCAAACATCTAGCAACTAAACTTGTTTCAATGTTGGTCACCTATTAACACAAAACACATGAATATCACATTCTTGTGCCAAATAATGTACCACAAGCATATATATGTTGTGTATAAAAATTTTAGAGCATGAGTTCTTGCATATATTTATGTTAACAATCGTCTAAGAATACTACTATGGAATTTGCAATTCAAAAAATGTAGATAAGTGGTCAAGTGGAAGTAATCATTTCTAGTTGCACAAAGAATTGTTTAATGTTAAATGTTCCATGAAAACCATAAAAATGATTAAAAATAAATAAAACAATTAAAATGGTAAGGACGTAGATTTGAAGGTATCCATACTAGGTAAATGGAGTGAAGGGATGTCCACAATAGGAAAGAGAAAGTCATTGCTACGGTGACCACTAGTCTGCTCCAAAGGACAACCGTTGGAAGATTATGATGTATATAATAATGGATATATCCCATATATCTCCATAATTAGGCTTCCATTTCCTAAATGTGTTGATGAGTCTTCATTCCTATCACACATATATATATATTTTTTATTTTCTCATGAACCTCAACCATAGTCCAAGTAATGATAGTAAGGCTTAAGCCAAAAACAATTTATGATAAGTCTATGATTTCAATGGAAATGTTAGGTCTGTATACTACTAGTGTAACCCCTTATTGTTATTAGTACAATCCCCTTATTATATTGTTGTACCCACGTAGTCCCGATAGTGTAATTATTGTTCCCCATAGAAGCCCACTATTGTTATTATTGTGCCCTTACATTATTATTGTTATGTTGGCTCTGATTATATTATGACCCCTTAGACTCCTATATATAAAAAGGAAGTCTTGTCATTTGTATCATCCAAGAATTGTTCATTTTTGTAATTAAAGGAGGTTGCCCACTCGAAGAGGCTAAATTCTAAGGTGTTGATATATCTTTTCTATCTTTTTGTGAGATGGTTTCATAACATTTGGTATTAGAGCTTTGGATTCTAGGGTTTCGCTGCTCCAAATAGGTCATCGTGGCGTTTTCTATATAGCTTTTTTATGTGACGTTTTAGACGAGAAAAGAAAAACCCATTTGAGATGAACTCACATTGAACCTCGGGTCCAAATTTCAGATCTTATCTCACTATATTTTCAGAGATATAGTCTGAGGAAGTTAGGGTTTTTGCAGACCCATGAATTACATTCCAAACAAGTCACCTTGGGAAAGTCATCACAACGGTCTCTCTGAGCCTCATCTTAAAATTTCGTAAGAAGTTACAGAAAGAGGACAGAATGTAGTTTCTTGTTTATATTTTTCATATCGATAGGTCAAAAAAGTGAGGCGTGGCACTTCATACAAGTTCGCTCTTTTGAAAAGGTATATAATCAAGACATCTTGGGAGATTGTGCATAACCCTTTCTTGGAGAATCCAATTTTCATCAGACTGGTGGCATTGGAAAGTGCGAAAAGTGGGCTAGTACATTTCTCAATTTCAGAACTGGAAGAGCCGAAATTACAGAGTTATAGTCGTTTCAAGATTGAGCTCCTAAAATTAAGAAAAGACGATATGAGGAAGTTTGATGGCAAGGATACGATAAATTGGATATTACAGATGGAGAAATATTTTGATCTACATGAGGTGCAACTGTTGCAAAAGGTACCTATTACATCTTCATATTTAGAACCGGATCAATTTTTATGGTATAAAGGGCTTTGTTCTTGTAAACCACTTGTTATGTGGTCAATTTTCATGTAGGAAATGATAGCACATTATGAGGATACAAGGAGAAACACCTTCTTTAACCAATTGATAAATCTCAAACAAAAGTGTTCAATGGTAGAGCACATTGAGGAATTTCAAAAATTGAATATAAGGGTAAATGATATTCCAGTGAAGCAAGGGATTGATGTCTTCATAGGTACATTAAAGGATAACATTCAACATGAGGTTCGTCTTTGGGAACTTAATTCATTGGAGAAGGCATTCATGTGGGCAAGAAAAATTGAAAGCGAAATTATGGAAACAAGGAATCCCACCACTCATGACTATAATTACGGAAGTGTCTCTTCTCCTAACCCTCCACAACATACAAGGTTTACACCACAACAATTGGAAGAAAAAAAGAGAAAAAGGGCTTTGTTACAATTTTGATAGAAAATGCACTAAAGGTCATAAGTGTGCTGAGAAGAAATTATTTTACATAGAGTATGAAGAGGAGGAAGGAAAGGATTAAGAAACATCAAAAGAAGAGGATATATGCCAAGACCCAACCCCAAAGAAAGAAGAAATGAATCCGACCCTATCTTGTAAAGCATTGGAAAGAATTACCACTCCTCAAACTCTCAAGATAGAAGGACATATCAAAGAGAAAAAGGTTCAAGAAGTGAAAGATCACATCGAGAAATAAGAAATGAATCCAACCATATCTTGTAATGCATTGGATAGAATTACCACTCCTCAAACTATCAATATAGAAGGACATATCAAGAAGAAAAATGTTCAAGAAGTGAATTATCACATCAAGCATCAAGAAATGAATCCGACCATATCTTGTAAAGCATTGGAAGAAAATACAACTCCTTAAACTCTCAAGATAGAAGGACATATCAAGAAGAAGAAGGTTCAAGCAGTGAAATATCAGGAAGAAAAGTATTAGGAAACATCAAAAGAAAAGGATACTCACTAGGAACCAACTCAAGAGAAAGAAGAAATGAATCTGACCATATCTTGTAATGCATTCATCGACATTACCACTCCTCAAACTATAAAGATAGAAGGACATATCAAGAAGAAAATAGTAATAGTTTTGATTGATTCGGGTAGACCTATAATTTTATTAATTGTAAGATAGCCAAGGAATTGAATTTCTTCCTATATCTAGCACGAGAGTGTCAAGTGATGATTGTAAGTGGAGGAACCATAAATTTCTTTGGAAAGTGCCATAATATCAAGCTATCCATGGGAGAATATGTATTGAATATCCCAATGCTTTTCGTTCCAATGGGTGGTACTGATGTTGTACTAGGAGTCCAATGGCTACAATCCTTGGGTACAATAGCTTTTAATTTTGAAGAACTTTTTATGAAATTTTCTTAGGAAGGAAAGGAAGTTGAATTAAGGGGTATCACAGGGAAACCAAGAAAGTTAATTAGTTTTGATGGAATGACAAAGCTTCTAAAGAAGGAAAAACAAGGCGTAATTGGACAATTATGTTCGCCAACATTTCGCACATTGAAATCATGTATTTCTCGAGATCTCCAAAAAGTCTCGGATAATCATTCTAAGGTATTTGAGACTCAGAAAGGTCTCCCATGTATTTGTGATCATGATCATGCTATTCATTTTATTCTAGGAAGTTTTCCTCCAAACATTAGGCCTTATAGATATCCATATGCCCAAAGGAGTGAAATTGAACATATGGTTGCAGAAATGGTAGAGGTTGGTATGATTGTCCAACCAAATTTGATAAACAAAGCAAGGGATGAATGGAAGAATGGAAGCAGGGTGGGAACTCATTCAAAAGTTGTCAAAGATTCCAGTTCCAACAATATTTCCAGAACTTGACAAGGAAGGAAAAATCATATTGGAACCTAAAGCATTCATAGAACCCAGAAGTCGACAACTATGGAATCGATCAATTTCAAAGCATCTCATCAAGTGGAAGAACTTACCTGCTGAAGATTCCACATGGAAGGATGGGAATTTTATGCAGAAGCATCAAGAACTACTCAAGCGTTGAGGACAACAATTTTTGAAGGAGGGGGCATGTTAGTCCGTATACTACTAGTTGTAACCCCTTATTGTTATTAGTACAACCCCCTTACTATTATTGTTGTTACCCATTGTAGTCCCCGTTATTGTTATTAATCTGTTGCCCCATAGAGAGGCCCACTATTGTATATTGCGCCCCTTAACATTATTATTGTTATGTCAGCTTCTGATATATTATGACCCCTTAGACTCTACTATATATAGAGAAAGGAGGTCTTGTCATTTGTATCATCAAAGAATTGTTCATTTGTGTAATGTAAAGGAGGTTGTCCCCTCGAAGAGGCTGAATTCTAAGGCGTTCATCTATCTTTTCTATCTTTTTGTGAGCTGGTTTCATAACAGGAAAACTATATATAGCCCATTCATAATATTTAATCGTACTATCATTGAAGGTCCGAACATGTTTCTCTAAAAAGAAAAAAAATTGGAACAACAATAAAAGACAAGAACATAAATACTAAACCATCAATCTATGGCAATCGATTCAACATGTTCAAGGTGATATTCTAATTTTGGTTATTGTAAAATGGAGGTGTGCCAACAAAAAGTTAAAAAAAAAAATTGAGGTCCAATATTTGACCTCATTTTATAGAGACATGCATCCTATTATGATCCACCATACCATGAATTGACCAACACTTACAAGTTAATATGATACAATTATGAAATTTCTAATTGTTGTTGTTGGCGAGTTCGTTCCTATATTTCAGAATTCTTTATAGAATACCATATCCTAGCTAGCTATTGATAAAGACATGATGGGAAGTTGTTCATACAATGGAAACTGAATCAATGCTAAATTCTCTGGATGTAAAGGTGATATTGATTAGAAACTGTTTTCCTTCAAAAGAGTGTAAAAAAATTAAAAACAATGACTATTCACGCCTCACCTTCACATACTCATGGGCTTCTGCTCATAGTTTTTTTCTTACTCTAAGGAACATAAGATCCTACCCACCTACTTTCTGGCTAGAAAACATAGAATTAGAGGCAATTAAAGTGTTGTACAAAATTGTCAATGGGAGATTTGTTGGTAGGTGAAAAAGGGTCAATGCCACTACCCTCACCATAACTCAAGTTTATTTAGTAAAAAGTTTTCCTCTTGTGGTAAACTCGTGCTTCTTCTTTTGTTAGTGCTTGTCCTTGTGTTTGCATTTTTGGTCAAGTGCAAGTCACAATCAACATTGCTAGACTAGAAACCGTCACTCACAAATTTTGAAGCAGAAGGTTTCAAATTTGAATTTTTCAATCTCGTAACATTAATTTTAATATTCCTAAATTGGAGAAGGGAAAAGTTTCCACATATTAAAAAAGGATCTACAAAATCATGCCCACTCAACAAACTAATAATAAAAAGAAAGGAAAAACATCCCAAGATTATATTTCACATGGTGATATCAAGAGCCCAACACTAAGTCATGTGAAATAAATAAAAATACTAAGAAAAGGATAATAATTCACAAATTTAAACATGAGGTGTTTTCTTATATGGAGACATGTAATAAATTGTTAATAGTAAATGTAGTTGAAATAATGTTGTGTCAATGCGTCGTTGAAATATATAGTTGTTTTAGTTTATACCCTAATTTAATATCTTATGTGGCATGATAAAGTAGCACTTTGACTTGGACTTGGAAAACATTCTATTAATTTTGAACAAACTGGCATTTTTTTTCCTACTTAGTTTAAAAGTCTACATGCAATTAAGGTTTTGAATATTTTGGATAGCTAACCGATTGATCTTGGTAAATAAATCATCATCATTAATATTAAATAATCCTCGTCGATAAGATTTATCTTCTTAAATCTACGAGATTAATATATGTACCTAGGGTTTGGAATCAAGTCTTCAACCTGTCCTATGGTTGTAATTTTTTAAGGTTTGTAACCATAGCTAGCGCCTAAAGGACATAGGGATTAAACAATAGGACTTATAAAGATATGAAATATTGAGCATTATCATGGTTTGGAACCATAGAGTTAAGAGATGTAACTTTAGGGTTTCAAATCAAAACCCTAACCAACCCATTTCAATCCCTAACCAAGCTAATGGTTAGAAGAAAATTATAGGGTTTATACACTAAATCATTTGATTGAGGAAGAGAGGAAATAGATAAAATTACTCACACAAATGTTAGAGTATTGTAGGTGCCTCCCAAAGGCATAACGATCCATACGACCAAAATCATCCTTTGAAGAATTTTCCCTTAATTAAGAGAACATTTGAACATGGTAACAAATCCAAACAGAAAGGGACTTCCTATGAAATTTTGCGAAATAAATATGGCCATTAAAACATACTGAAGGTACTAAGAAAATATGTACATCTTAATTACAAAATTACTACATTGGAAGCTTAATTTACGAAAGTCATTGCTTCCTTTACAATACTGAGAATAGTGGTGGACCTACATCAAATAATCCATTCAAAATGAAATCAAATACTCCATACACTAAATATAGTAGAGATAGAGCTAGGATGAATGTGGAAAACTCCATATTATGAACAATAACCTTTGGTTGAGGAAAGGACAAATGTAGTTAGGAAAATACACTCAAATATGGGGGAAACTAGAAGGGATAAATGATAAGATGGGTATCATTCCAAAAGAGTAAAATGAAAATAGACAAGGTTAGGGATTAGATATAGGTATAAATATAATAAAATCTAACGAGTTTCCTCTAGTAGAATATTACTCGTGAACAAAAGAATAAAGAGGTCTTTAAGAAAATTTCGAGGAATGATTAAAACAAAGTCAAGCTAACAATAACATGAGAATAAATTACACTAAAATTCCAATAATATCCTTTCTTGACAAAATTTCCAATGCATGTAGTATAAAGGTTTCCCTAGAACCATTTAGATAGTGATATTACCTCGACTCGACAACAAAGGGGATCTCCCCAGTATGAAGTCCCACCTAGACCTCACACTGTTTGGCATAGGAGTCCCATTGGAACGATGGCCTCATTTCCATTACCTTAGATCAACTTATTATTATACAAGAAAAATAAAAAATACTCTATTTATAATTCCTAAATAGAGTTCTATGGTTATAAATACCTTATATTTTGGGTTATTAACTTATTTTTTTACATTATAAAATTGTTCTTTTAGTTAATAAAAAACACTTTTAAATCTTATTCTTGAAATAAATTTATAAAAAATCAATACATAATTTTATCTTATAAAATTAAATAAATTTTTAAAATTAATCGAAAAACTAAGATTTTACCCATTAAAATATTTGTAAACATCATTAAACTTAAGATACCATTAAGATATTAGTAAAAATCAAAGACAAAAAAATCTTTATTTTAAGATAAAATCGAAATTATAATTCCAACCATACAAAACATAATGCTTTTATCCAAAATTCGATGGTTTTATTGACCATGAATAAAGATATATTTTGTTGTTTATACGGATGCACAACATATCAATGTTGTATACTTGAACTAAAACATCTGAAATTCTGGCTATGTTTTCCTTCTTGTTCATTCTAATATTTTATTGTTATATTTTCCTTCTTAAATTTTAACTATAGAGCCTCTACAGTTTTGGCTATGTTATTTTTTCTTGTTCACTCTATTATTTTCTTTTTTCCTAGTTTATTCTATTATTTTACTGTTAGAAAAATATATTTCTTTCCTCCTTTTGCCTCTTACCTTTGTATATTAGACATTAAGTTCTTATCACTACAAGGTATGTACATAAAGTACATGGATTGCCTATATTTCATTTTAATTTGATAATTGTAAATTTGTACTCAAATCACATTGGAGTTTTATGGACATGCACCGAGCATCAATGATTTTACTCTTTTAATATACTAAAAATATATATGTAAGCATGTTAAAGGAAAAATGCTTAAATTTAGAGACATGCATTGGTTAATATCATTGCATGGAGATAAGTGAGGCACAGTTTACAGTTTAGGTGATTGCGATGTCTCAAGTTTATTTATTTGTATAATTTTTATAAATGGGAAT
>APFE030831085.1:0-15995 GCA_000404065.3 Pinus taeda
GCACAAGTCATCGTGTTCTGTGCCAAGTTCTGGAACTCCTGTTACTGTTTCTCTAAGCATCTTGAGTGCTCCATGGTGTAGATGTCCCATTCTCCAATGCCATAACTCAAACAACTCCTTCCCACTGCTACTGTCATTGCCTATTAGTGCCATTGGAGAGTCAAGCTGTAACCGATACAATTTGTTACTTCAAACTCCAATTTGTCTTACTTTCTTCTAGCTTGGGTGTTTGACATACACTTACTTCCCTACAAAGTGAATATCATACCCCTTATCCTGTAACTGGGATACTGAAATCAGGTTCATACCCAATCCCGACACATGCAAAACCTCTGTAGCGCTGGTGCTTGCTCCTAACTCCCTCTGAAAATCTATGGTACCTCTCCCCATTGGAGTACATTTCGTCCTGTTTCCCATAGTAATCTGGAAGTCCATCGGCTCCTCCTTGTAGCTAGAGAAATATTCTCTAACCCCTGTCATGTGAGCTGATGCTCCACTGCCTATATACTAGACATCGTGTGAAGTTGATCCTGACAAGCAAGCAAATTCACCCTCCAACCTGGAAGACAAATCTAAAGCCTTCTGAATGTCAATTATGTCCATGGTTATGCTGAAGAATTTATAATGTTCTATTCCCTTTTCACTCGATGTTGGCTTTGCTCTAACAACCACTGTAAAAACCCTCTGGGTCCAGCTAGAGATTTGCCCAACGAAATATCTGAGCTGCTCCCTCCGCCTCTGGAATCACTTGATCTGGAAAATCATATTTCCTCAAGTAACTCATCCTCTTGGAAAAAGATAGCGTTGCGCCTTGGGAATTTCGACCTGCTGCTCTCACTGAACAACGAAATTCCTTCTTTTCGCTTCTGAGCTCTACGACTGATCAATTTTTCCCTGATACCATGTGAAAGTTTTTATCTATTGAAGCAACTGGAAATTATTCTTCTAACTGTAAATTTAATTATGTAGTTTATTTGCTACGACAAACAACGAATAAAATCACAACTGCAATTTTCACCATAAAAATACCGCGGAAAATAAAATCTTGAACATTGAGAAATTCTAGCGCACAAGAATTTTGACACAATTATTTTTGGACAATTATCCCCGGAAAAACCCAATGCGGGAAAATCGGTGGAGCAGATGAGGGTTTTATTATTATTCTTTAGCAACAATTCTGAGTACAATAATTTAGATGTTCAACTGGCAATCTAATATGAGGAAAATACTGGGAAAATTATTGTGAGAATTGTCTCTCACCCCACAACTAATTTTTGCCTCTGAAACTACCTCCCTAGCTTCTGCACTGAGCCTCCTACGTCACCCTCTGCATAGTGCTTATGCAGACCCTGTGGGGATTTAGGCCTTCCTTCCTTTGGCTCTTCCCGAAACTGAAAAACTTCCTCTTGGATTACTACTACCCTCCTCTTCCACCTGCTACTCACCCTCTGGCTCTATCTTCTCTACTGAATTACTGCCACTGAGAAAATCGAATTGCCTGGGCGATTGAGTATCTGTGTTGGTGTGTTCTCCATCTACCCATCGAGTTCTTCTTATAATCCTCTGTTGGAGCACCAACGACCAAGATTAAAACATAATCGATGGCCCATATTAATTCTCTGTCAATTCGTGTGAGTTTCTAGATGATTCTCACCTTATCTCAATTAATACTAATTAATTAACCATATTCCTTAAGTTTAGACTAAGGAAGTATTTAAAAATCGGCTAATAATCTAATTGAGACACTTTTAGGTGGAATTTCTAGAAACGATTTATGGGTTTTGGAGATCTCATGTATTCTATACTCTCCACCAAAATTCAAGGCTAAAACACATCTGATGCTACAAAACCTAACACTCCCTCTTAGCAAGGAATGTGTTCTAGTGCTGCACATCCTGCCACAACAACCTGTCTCTACATCATCTCCTATCACACTTATGATGTCTAGCCATACTGCCCACCAACCACTACACAACTTTGATATATGCTGCATCTGTACTGCTGTTGACCTTGCTGTACTACTGCCAACGCCGCATTTGCCTTGCAACTCCCTCTCAATTGTTGCTGCTGCAACTGAGTAATTTGTCCTTGCTACTGAAATAGGGTCTCCACCTTACTCGTTTGTTCTCTGAAATAGACGAACCTAGCTCTCCCTAGAGCTTTCGTGAGTATATTTGCAACTTGCTTTTCTATGGGAACATACTGTACTTGGACTGCTCCATGTTGTACACAATCGCTGATGAAATGACATCGAATATCTATGTGCTTCGACCTGTTGTGAAACACTAGATTCTTAGAGAGCTTTATGCAGCTTGGATTATCACAGTAGACATTGGTCGCCTCCATTCTTTGCTTTAACAAGCTTACTAGCAGCTTCCAAAGCCATATAGCTTCGCATGTAGTTGTGCTTGCTGCCATATACTTTGCTTCTGTAGAGCTCAGTGCTACTGACTTATTCTTCCTGCTACTCCAAGAAACCATTCCTGATCAGACACTGAAGCAGTACCCAAAGGTACTTTTCCTGCCTACTGAACTTCCTGCCCAATCTGCATTTGTGAACCCACATAGTCTGACATCATCCCCTTGAGTATATCTCGACCCATACTCGACTGTGCTGCGCACATACCTCAGAATATGCCTTGCTGCTTCCCAATGTACCCTTTTCGGCTCTACCATGAACTGACTTAGGGTATTGACTGCAAAGCAAATATTTGGCCTAGCGTTGACCAGATACATGGGAGACCCAATAAGCTATCTATACAAGGTGGGGTCAACCTCCTTGTCCTCTGATGCATCTATCTTCTTCCAGTTGGTGATCATGGGCGTAGACATGGGTCTACAATTTTGCATTTTGAACCTCTTCAAAATATCTGTAGCGTATCTTCCTTGCCCAGGGAAGGTCTCCCCATTCTTCTGCCACACTTCCAATCCTAGGAAATAGTGCGTTAACCCCAAATCCTTCATATCAAACTCTGCTGCCAAGTTCCTCTTGCAGTTCTCTATGAGCCCTGATGATCTTGTCAAAAAAAGATCATCCACATACAAAACTAAGATGAGTGGCTCACCCTCTACCATCAAATAGTAAAAGTTGGGATCTGCGTCACTCTTGACGAATCCCATCTACTGCAAGTCGCTGTCAATCCTACCATACCATGCCTTGGGAGCCTCCTTGAGTCTGTATAGAGATTTCTTTAGTTTGCACACATGAGTGTGCCTCTCATGAGTCTCGAGTCCCTCTCGCTGTTCTATGTATACTTCTTCCTTCATCACCCCATTCAAGAAGGCTGTTCTCTGACGAACCTCTCTGCTAGCTTGACCACTAGTGGTGGGAGTGTTATGAACATAAAATTGTATGAAATAAAATAAACATAAATAAATATAAATAATGAATAATCAAAATAAATAATTTAAATAGTCATTAGTTAACTGAAAAAGCATGTCTTAAAAGACACACCAACATGAAGAACCTGCTAGGTATAAAAGCGGGCCTCATTTACTTCTACACTTGACATTATAACATAATAATATAATATATATATATTATATTACAAATACCTCGTGTATTTTTACATTAGAGTCAACAAGCTATAAGTTTTGTTGCTTCAGTGGCATCAAAGCCATGCCGCACAATATAATTATGTGAGTCTTTGAATGTTGTTTGCCGCACAATATGCCATTACGTTCACATCCTAAGTGGAGCAGTTGAGTAAAATTCAAGAAGCATTTCAGCATTTAGAAAAATCATATGCAAAAGTTAAAGCATGTCGAAAGGAAATCGATAATAAGGAAGATGATAATGACAATGAAGAAACGAAAGAAGATGAAGCATTAGATGATTATAATGTTGAATATTCTGATGAAGCTAATATAGATCAAGATGAAGTTGAGGTGGATGAGCACTATCTTGAGAAACAAGAAGATGAAAAATATCATAACAATGAGGAAGATGACATATTTGAAAAAGAAAAAGTGGATTATGGGAAAGAGGGAGAAGAAAACCATGATTAAAATGATGTTGAACATGTTGAATTGAGATCTTCTCAAGGTGACATGAATGACAATCAAAATAGGCATATGACAACTGAAGATGAAAAATCTAAAGATGAGATCGCTAGCAAAGGAAGCGTAGAAGAAAATAATAAAGACATATAGAACAATGTGGGTATCTCAGAAGTGCAGGACCATGTAACCTCAACATTCATCTCTACCAGTAATGAAGTGTCCTAGAGGACCAGTGATAAGGAAACATGCACAAGCTCCATCATCCAGAAGGTCAAGGTCTAGTCCCATGATGTTAAATTTGGACAACTAGGTCCAAACTCCATGTTCTGATGCTCAAATTAAGAGGCTAATATTTTTGTTGGATTCCTCTTTCTGAGAGGTGTAAAATCCATATAAAATAAGTCTTAATCCGATGAGCAGAACTTATATTTTGAATTTATTATTCTTAATAAATTATATGTGCAAGGTCAGCCAGTTTTGTCATGTAGGCTCACATGCCGCAACAGATGTGTCATCACACCCTCATTGATGGATATAAATACAGGAAAAGTTGGAGAGAATTTAAATCACAATTCAACTCACAATCTTTCCTATCTCATTTAAAAGAGTACGCGAGCTACTGGAGGACGAATTTCAGCCACACGTGGAAGGACGAAGAGGACAGACCGTATGGCTGAGCTGTAGTACGATTTTCTGCTGCTAGGGTTTCACAGAAAGTTTGACCAGCGTTGACTTTGGTCAACGCTTGGTCCAATCAAGCTGAAAACTTGTGGAAGGTTCGATTTTTGAAGGCCGTACTACCTGGCACAAAAATTGAGGTAAAAGGGTTGACCGTTTTGCTGCTGCGTTGACTTTTAACTTGCTGCCCCTGCGTTGACTTTTCAGGACAGCCGTTGACTTTTGCAGAATTGACTTGGGGTGACTCATCTACTGGTTGGAGGGTTGTTGTGACACATCTGGGCTGGCTGACCAAAGGAGACTTTGCTGGTTGAAGCATCCTGTTGACCGCCGAAACGAACACACACATTTTTCCTATTTCTGATTTGTCTTCTGTAAGATCTGCTTATATGTTCTATCTGCATTTTGGTTAACTACTTGTATGATTGCTGTGAGAAAAGTGAAATTGCTCTTAGCATAGAACATCTACAAAACTTTACATGGGAGGAAATTAACACTGATAGAGATGGTGCTAATGTAGCCAAGGACACTATTCTTGACATGTAGTTTTGGTCATAGGTTAAATATGTTTTGCAATTCACCAAACCAATTTATTACATGATCAAGTTTGGAGATTCAAATCGACCAATAATTGGGGAGGTGTATGAGCAAATGGATAGCATGTTGGGGCAGATTAAAGACATTGTTGAGCCTAGAGATATCACCTTGTACAATTATATTCGTGTAGAGGTGCAAAACCGATGGGAAATGCTAAATGTTCCATTACATGCATTGGCATCTGTTCTGACACCTAAATTCTATCATCCATCATGGCTTTCAACACCAGCACCTGGGGGGGGGGGAGCAGGAGAAAACCATACCAAGATCAAGAGGTTTACAAAAAATATATGATTGCATTGAGTAAATTAGTCCCTGATGAGGAGGAGGCTGCCATGGTACGGAGACAATTGAGCAACTATATGCTTAGCACTGGTCCATTTGGGAGCATGCATGCAATTAGAGATCGAGAGACTTTTTCTTCGAGTGGTGGAACATGCATGGAGGTGCTACTCCACTTCTACAGATGTTGGCATTGTGGGAGCTATCACAGGTGGTAAACACTTCTTCTGCAGAGAGGTGTTGGAGCTCTTATTCTTTCATCCACAGTGTTAAAAGGAACAGGTTGAGTTTAGACAGGGCAGAGAGCTTGGTTTATGTTCATTACAACTTGCGATTGTTGTCCCATTACTGTGATGATGCAAAGACTAATAAAGACCTTAAGGTTTGGGATAGGAATCTGGAGGAGCCCAATTTGGAGGATGGAGTGTTGCGATTAGAGCATTTAGAGGATGCTCTTATCCAGGTATGTCCATTGTGGTATGAATTTTGCTTATAAAGCATTTCTCTAATTCCTGTTTTTAATTTTTTTGTTAACTAGTGGTTTTTTTTGGTAATAATTTTTTGAGCGATTCCAGGATGAGGATGATCGAGTTGAGATGCCACCCCCATCTGGTCCCTTGGTTCCTAGGTGCCATGGTTGAACACCAACAATAGGGGGTTCATCTTCATCAGTTTCAGTGCCACAACTTCCACAGGCACTATCTTCTACATTGCCACCACGTGGAGGCCCACTGCCACGTTCTCTTCGTGGTGGAAGGAGGAGAGATTAGTAGATATATTCACAATTTACTACTTTTGTCATAGATTAATCATTAGACTTGTAGGATTGTTGTAAATTTGAACCTTTTTGTCTTGGTGGTGACCAAGTGACCTATTTTTTAAACATTATTATTTGAATTTTGGACATGACAAATGTTGACAGTTGCTCACTTGCTCGATAAATCATAATATGCTCTATGTTTTATGTTTTATAATATACTTAAATGTTTTATGTTTTATAATATGCTTAAAAATTTGATGTCTGTTTGTAATTGCTAGAATATAGGTGGTTGATGCTCGAATAATTAATCATTGATGTACAGTGGAATCTTGGATGCCATATCTATCTTGATTTATGTAAAAATATGCATGTTTTCATGTCTTCTACAACTAATTTGGTATTTTGGGTGTTTGTTTTGAATATAAATGCAAAAAATAAAAATAATATATATATAGAGTAGACGCTTTCGAGACGCTTTGCTTCCTAGATTTTTGGAAAATGACGCTTCCGCATCCCCGCTTCCAAAACACGTCACTGTTTCGTCCTCGCTTCGTGCAACATTGGTCAGAGGGAGCAACTGCAACTCAGATTTTAGCTGCGCAAATTCCTTCGTTGGACACAGAGGGTTTTGCAGCAGTTTGCAGTAGCATAATGAATGTTGGGTGGAAGAGAAAAGCACACACATCAGAGGGAAAATTTCTCTCAGCGAACTTCGAGTCTCAGAAGTTTGATTTTCCAAGTAGATTGGCAATCGTTGAGTGCAAATTTCCTCACTCCATAAGAGAGTGCGTATAACATAGTAGCATCCAAGCAGAGGGAAAAAGGGAGTTTTCGACTTGATCAAAGATGGCCACAACAGGGCTTAGAGATTTAGGTAGTTTTGATGGAGCTTCCAACTATGTCATCTGGAAGGCTAGGGTGTCCTTCCTTCTAGATGAATATGGTCAAAAAGCCTACATAGATAATGTGGTGGTAGTTCCCCAGGATGTAGATCCGCTGAAGGAATATAGGAAGGAGATGGCACGGGCGAAGAGGATGATTTTGGATGGAGTCCGAGATCACATATTTTCGCATATTTCTATCAAGAATACTGCCAGGGAAATGTGGGTAGCTCTCTCCACGTTATACCAGGGTACTTTGGAGCAGTGGGAGATGTTCTTGGAAGAAAAGTTGAGATGCATCAGGATGCAGAAGGGGGAAGGCATAGATCTCTCTCACCAGGATTCAGGAAGTCCAAGACCAACTTGCAGTTGTTGGGGCAGCACCTCAACCTTCAGAGCTAGTACGGTTAGCACTAAACAATGTCTCAGAGGATTGACAAGTCTTTGTCCAAAGTATATTGGACAGAGATACGCTACCAGGATGGGACATAATGTGGGCTGAATTATAGCAAGAGGAGTTGAGGCGAGCTCTTCTAAAGAGCTCCATCAGTGGCAGTAGTAGCAACGGATTGAAGGGTGTGAAGGAGGACAAGAATGTGGCCCTCACATCAAAGGGTCCCAGTCAGGGGCAGGGAGAGCATAAGAATAAGAAGAAGGACCTATCTAAGGTCAAGTGCTTTAGGCGTGGCGAGTTTGACCACTACAGTGCCCAGTGTCCTCTTAGAAAGAAGTACAAGCATGAGAGGCAGGACTAGACGACAACACATGTTGAGATTGATAGGTTGTCCTCCAGGTTGGAGGAAGATTTCGCAATGATGGCAGCCATACCTCCAGGAGTGAGGTGGGGTAACTTGAAATTGTAGCCCCAGAGAGCTACAAAGGTTGGGTAGGGTCCTTGAGGAGTCCACCTCATGGATCATTACCTTGCTACGGGGGCCTGTAGTATTTAGTAGCAGGATGGATTAGTGTCCGCTGATGCAGTCAGATTTCGAAGTGACAATTGTAGACTAGTAGCAGTCAGATGCTGAGGAGCACAGAGTAGTGTTGAGAACAGAGCAGGTGGCTCAGTTGTAGAGTCAACAACAACGCAGATTCGTTAGTGATAGTGCAGATGCTAATAGCTGTGAGGGACTCAGGAGACGAATGCATCATATTGAATGCAGATGATTCATTATTTTGTGTGAAAATTCTATTACTGAAACAACTGATTTATTCTACCTACTTATTTTCCAATAAGTTATTTATGAAAACCCTTTAGTAAACATTAAAATAAATTCTACTGCAGACATCATACTATAATATAGAAACAAATACATGCACAAGAATCAAACACATCAACACAGATACTTTCGGACAATTGTCCCTGGAAAAACCCAAAGCGGGAAAACCGGTGCAGCAGAGGAGGATTTTATTATTCAACTATTCTTGAGTACAATTGGGTGCCAAACTGGCTTACCTAACAGAGATAAATTTTCCAGCACCCTCCCCCAGACTAAGCGTTGATTTTCTGGCCTCTATGCAACTCCCAAACCCTCTGCGTTAGCTCCTGCCTCTCTGCGTCAGCACTGGGCCTCTCTGCGTCACCCACGCAGGCGCTCCAATGACTGCATAGTCTTGCTGCCTTTGCGTCTGCCTCTCTAATCTCTGCACTGATCTTCTGGTGCTGTTCCTGCCTCTCTGTTCCGTACCCACTACCTCTTGCTGCAATTTAGACCACTAGTTCGAATTTCTCAGCAAACCCGGCTCCAGAATCGAACTGACTGGTCTCCCTCAGTGTGTTCTCCAACTGACCCTCAAGCCTATTCTCATACTTTTCTTGTTGGTCTTTCAATGACCGAGATTACATCTCTAATTAATGGCTAAGATTAGATTTGGCTTGATCCGTGTCTTTTGGAACCTTCTAACCCAGTTTTATATTAATACCCATTAATATTTTATTTTTCCTAAGTTTAGACTTAGGAACTCCATTAAATATATTAATTATTTTAATATCTCCTAAACCGGGTAGAATCTGCCCAAACCATTTCTGGGTCTTGGAGATCTCATGTGCTTTAGCCTTTCCACCAATTTTCATGGCTAGAGCACATCTGATGCTACCCCAAATCAACACTCCCTCTTAGCAAGGATTGTGCTTTAGTAATACTCCACACTAAGCATCACTTTGATTATATGGCACCGGTACCTGTGCTGATGCTAGGTCTCCCCGCCCAACATCCTCTGCATTGCTGCATCCTGTACTATTGCCCATGGCTCTCACTGCTACTGCTGCATCCGTACGATAACTCCTTTCTCCCAATGGCTGGTCCTTTCTCCCAACATTGCATCCACATTGCAACTCCCTTTGCATTCGTGCTGCTGCTGGTCCTTCTTCCCAACACTGCATTCGCACTGCAACCTCTTCTCATCATGCTGCATTGTGCTACTGCTGACTGCTACTGCACTGCACCATCATACTCATTTCTGCTATTGAAATGGACTCTTTATCATCCTAATCTTCTCCCTGAAATAATCAAACTTTGTTCTTCCAAGGGCCTTGGTAAGGATCTCTGCCACCTGTTCTCCTGTAGGAGTGTAGCTCAACTGTACAGCTCTTCGTTGGACATAGTCTCTGACTGTAATATTCCTAATTAGCCATGGCTAATTGGAATATTCGATTTTGTTCGATTTTTGCCTTCTATAGTTATTTGTAAATAAAAAGTGAGGAAGGAGGACATAACTCACTTTTAGAATAAAAAGTCACTTCCTAGTAGCACAACGTTGTGACTTAAAGGGGAGACAAGGGGGCCAAAGGGGGACATAGAAATGGGGCCCACGCAGACACATGGATGAACTGCGTAGGAGGAAAGGAACACATGGCAAGAGAGGAATCACGCAGGAGGAGGTGAGCCTTGGGATTGAGAGAGGCAAAGGCTATAAAAGAGAGAGGTGCCCCCTCATTTTGATCATTCTGGTTATGAGCATTTGTGATAGTCATTTCGACTTAGAGCACGCTGGCTGTTTAGCTAGTTTGTAGCACTGTTTAGTGCTTTGAGTGTCTCCGTTCGGAGATCTCACCCTTAGCCCTGGGGGACTTCGAGTGCCTGCTCGGGCAAGGTATTTCCATTGGCATTCTAGCAGTAGTTTCACCAGCATTTCAGCAGAAGTGTCATCAGCATTTTGGAGGACTGCACAACACTAAGAGGAGGACGCAGTTCTTTCTGGAAGGAGCGTGGGTTGAGGGTTTGTAGGAGGTTTGGTGCTGAGAGATAGAGCAGGGGATCAGCCCTTGCATATTTGAGAGTTTTGGCCGGGATTCAGGCAGATTTTTGGAGAGTTTCATTTAGTGGCAGCACAGAGCATTGAGGGACTGCGCAGAACCCCCAGGGGGTGATTTTCGGGGGTCGGCCATTCCAGGAAAGCTTTCTGGGTTTTTCTGGGTTTCTTGAGTAGAGTCTGATTCCAGAGTTTTAGCCTTTTTTGAGGAGGGGATCAGCTCCAAATCCTCATTTGATTTCTAGCAGTAATAGTAGCACTGCAGATCTCCAGCAGCTTGGACGCAATTCAGAGAGGAGCCATTTCTTTGCTATTTTGAGTATATGTCTCCACTTGCCTTGAGCAAGTCGAGGTGCCGTCTTTCTGATCACCTCTGTACTCATTCCTTTACTCAGTATAATAAAATGGCTTAGCATTTCTCGCTGCATTTCTTGTGTATCTGTTTATATTTCGTATATATATTATTGTTGCTGCACTACTGTTATTATATCTCTGTGCTACCATACCACTTGTGCGTTTTTCTGGTTGAGATTTTACTGGGGTTTGGGGAATATTTCGGATTAGGAATATTACAGTGATATCAGAGCATAGATTTGGCTCGCTTGTGGAGCTAGCAATCTATGACACCGGGGGAAAAACCCTACATCTGTTACAGAGATCGGAGATACAGGGACACTGGGCGTAGGTTGGAGAACACTTATGGAGAGGGAGACTGTGTTCCGGTGGTGGACGCAGAACAAGAGGAGCCTATGGTGGACGCAAGACAGAGGGAGCTTGTGGTGGACGCAGAGCAGGAGGATCCGATGGCAGATGATGACGGGAAGAGATTTGCAGATATGCTCCTCAAATCCGTGTAGGATCTGTCGAGGCAGATTGAGGTGATGGGGCAGAGATTCACGACAGTAGAGGCCGGACAACATGAGAGCCCACGGGTTTTTCAGGTTGGTGAGGGATCAGGCGCATCCCACCATTTGCCAGAGCAGCGTGATACTGCGTAGTAGGTGGCCTCACATGCCCCTACACGCTCTACCATGCCCACTTTCTTAGGAGCTGACACGGGGGCCGTAGCCTAGCAGGAGGCAAAGCTCGGACATATGGGTGATTATTTTGCAGAGTACCAAGCCTATGGGCAGGAGTTCAGGGAAGCGCTCTCATTCAGAGATTTTGTTCAGCTCTAGCGGGATAGTAGACCCCGCGACCATCACAGAGGGTACTGGCATTACCATGATGGTGACACCCATCGTGCAGCGAGTAGATTCCACTCGCCTACGTTTGATGGTTCATCAAACAGTTCGGCAAAGTCTTGGGTGGAGAAGCTGGATATTTATTTTCAGCTTAACCAGATGTCGGAGACAAAGGCCATCAAGGTGGCAACATTGCATTTGGATGGTGAGGCCCAAGATTGGTGGTTTTATGGGATGGTTACACTAGGGCACTCCACAGTGACGACATATGCCGAGTTTACCAGGAGACTGATGGAGCGATTTGATTGGAGGGATCCAGAGCAACATTTTGTTGAGTTGACGAGGCTCAAACAGACAGGGAGCCCAAAGACCTACATTGCAGATTTCTTGAGAGTCTTTGTGATGGTGCCAAACCTATCCATGGCACGGAGGGTCTATATGTATGTTGAGGGGTTAGCAGAGCCACTTTGGGGTTTAATCCGATCCACTAGACCAGCCACACTCAAGGACGCTATCAGCAAGACTTGGGACTTACAGGATGTCTTACCCAAGACCCGGACACCTTACCCCTAGAGACAAATTTTTCAATCTAAGGGGAAGGATGTGAGGATTCCACCTCCAAAGGGGAATCCAGGACGAGTACAGCGTGACGATGATGCCAGGAGGGAGCTGAAGAAGAAGCGGTTGTGCTTCACTTGTCAGGAGCCATGGGCACCAGGACATAGATGTGCTGCTGATAAAGCACATTTTATTGAGGTCTTCTTCGAGAGCAGTGGAGAAGAGGATGACGAGGATGATGTGGAGGCAGGAGATAGCCATGCCATACAGGGTCCTTTACCACCACCACCACCAGCAGCAGGTGGTGCATCTTTTGCACCCACCAGAGGGGCCCTTGCAGCATTGCGAAGAGTTCCCAAGTATCTGACGCTACGCGTACGAGGGACAGTACGTGGCCAGCGAGTATCAATTTTGGTTGACAGTGGGGCGACCCACAACTTCTTCGATGCCCAGATGGTTGAACGGAGAGGTATACAGACATCGATGGGTTTTCAGTCTTGGTCCCAGGAGATCAGCCCATGACGTGTGCTCGTTATGTTCCAGAGCTTTCAGTGACGATGGGCACCTACACATTGACTGACCACTTTTTCGTGGTTGATATTTCGGACACCAACATGATACTGGGTGTTCAGTGGCTTATCACTCTAGGGAAGGTGACGACAGATTGGAAGACCCTAGAGATGGAGTGGGATGATGAGAAGACAGGGAGGCATGAGAAGATACGGGGACAGCACACATATCCGCCTCAGACTGTTTCGGCTCATCGGATGGAGGCAGTCTTCTGAAAGGGAGACATAGAGTGGGTAGTGGAGCTGTGTGCATTAGAGGCAGGGACTTTAGGGCAGATGGTATAGCCAGAGATACAGTCTATCCTTGATTGGTATGCCATAGTGTTTAGGGAGATTCCACTAGGACAGCCACCGAATCGGGGGTTTGAGCACACCATCGAGTTTGAGCAAGGCATACAGGCCGTGATTACCACCCCCTATAGGCACCTCAAGGCCTATCGGGATGAGATTGAGTGGGCTATCCAGGAGTTGCTGGCTCTTGGGCATATCTGACCGAGCACGAGTCTTTTTGCTTCTTCTGTGGTGTTGGTGAAGAAGAAAGATGGTACATTGAGGATGTGAATTGACTACAGGCTCCTGAACAAGAAGACCCTGAAGAATAGGTACCCCATACCCAGGATCGATGAGTTGATGGACGAGTTGAGAGGGGCACGTTTCTTCTCAAAGATTGATTTGAGATATGGGTACCATCAAATTCGCTTGAGGGAGCAGGACATTCCCAAGACTGCCTTCAGGTGTCACTATGGGCACTTTGAGTTCTTGGTGATGCCTTTTGGGCTAACCAACGCCCCAGCTACATTTCAGTCCTGCATGAATCACATCTTTCGTAGTCACTTGAGGAAGTTGTGTTGGTATTCTTCGATGATATTCTCATTTGCAGCAGGACTTGGGAGGAGCATCTCCAACACATTGAGATAGTATTGCGTATCTTACAGGAGCAGCAGTTCTATGCCAAACTCTCCAAGTGTGAGTTTGGGTTGACGGAGATGTTGTATCTGGGACACATCATAGGGGTGGACGGAGTGAGGGTCCTGTTGACTACTGGAGTGGCACCTGATGATTATGTGAAGACTCCATGCCCAAGGATGATCCAGAGGACACTTGTACCATCAGATATCATCAGTCAACAGAGTTTTTTAACTCTACTTCTATCTTCTTCATCATCTTTCTTGTACCCAGATTCCACACCCTGCGGGGAATTGTAATAAGTGATACTAGTAATGATGAGTTTTTTGAATTTGTAACATGCCTAATATGTTGGGACTTGATCAGCAAACGAGTACACCTTGGAGTGTTTTTTTTATCCGGTTAATTATCCCTTCTTTTTCAAAGGCGGATAATTTTCTGGATTTTTTCACTCATTTTTTACCCCAAAGCCAGGGTGACGGTTTGAAGATTGAGCCCCTGACACATCTTAGTGTCTAGAGTCGATGTATATTACCATACTAGATCACACAAAAAGTTTCGTGGAATTTGGCTAGGTCTAAGTAGGATTTTTTAATAATTAAAAATTTCCCGCAAAACGAGATTTTTTAATTATTTTCTATGTAATGGTGTAAATAAGTGGCCTTAGGAAATGTCTGGGGTGTATGACTACTCGAAATTCATCTTCAGAGGCCCAACATTATCCTAGGAACCACTTTGGGGGTCAAAAAATGACTTAGAGCCCCTCAAAAGCCGATTTTTCAAATGACAATGGCAAAAATGATAAAAAACAAATCAAAAAATTGAATAATTGGAAAAATTTAGAAATTTTTCCATAGTCAAAATAAATCAAATTTTGACATGTAAAGTTAAAGGAATATCAAAGGTGATGTAGCAGCAATGTGGGGCCCACCATATGGAGGAAAGTCAGTCAAAGTTCCAAGTGGCAAGTCAAATGGTCCAGCGTTAAGTTAAAGCGGCAATGTTGAAATATTACATATGGCTAAAGTTCAAATAATTTTATTTATTTCAATATGTTGGTGCAAATTAAAGTTTGTGGGGGAAATAGTGACATGACAGCCACATTAGAAAGACACAGTCAACAGCCAGTCAAAAGAGTTCCGAATTATCCACTCAGCAGGTGTAAAATTCAGTTTAAGAGAATTCGTAAAGGTATAAGAAATCGTTCATGGATATGATAGCTGAGTGGGGACAGAACTGCCACATGGGACAAACTTTGTCTCCCACTTGTCCCCCGGTAAAACTCATGGAGCAGTGAAGTTTATACGCAACAGTTTGTGCATATTTTAAACTCACGGATTTGGAAAAGTTTGAGTGGGGACAGAACTGCCACATGGGACAGTTCTTGTCCCCCACTTACTCTCACTTGTCTCCCACTCATACATATCAGCCAATGGGATCAGCACAGGGATATGTTACTGCTAGCCAAAAGGGATGATACGCAGCAGTCTACTCCAGCCTACAGGCAGCTAGATTTAACACATGTTTATCACCGTTTCATATGTTTGGGTTAACAGCTAGTTGAGTGGGATATTTTTCCTACTTACTCCCACTAAGTTTCATAATTGTCTAATCAAAGTAATGCATATATTAGTTAAGGGGATACGCTGGCAGCTTAAAGAAATTTTTGATGGAAATCTACAGCAATTCGTTGGCAGCCTACAGCTAGTAACTCAGCCACTTGGAATTTGACTTGCTAGCATTGGGATTGTCAATCCATCTCCACTTGTCATTGGAATTTTCTTTGGGATCATCTCCCATTTTCTTATTTATATGAGTCTTGACCTCTCATTTGGAGGGATAGAATGAGCTGTTGGGCTTGCGGAGACTCTGCTGGATTTTGTACTCATCTTTCATATAAATAAATAAAAGTCTTTGGGGTTACTAGCTTCTCTTGTGGTGCATTCTTTGGTTGATGAGGTATACCTGTGTCATTTGATGTTATTGTTCATTTGATTTTACATTGCTATCTAGTTGTTTTTTTTGTGCATTTGCCTGAAGGCATTATTGTCTAGGGAGGAGAGATTTGCAGCTATCTCAAATCTCCTTTAGGCTTGGTATATTTTGTGCTCTTGTTGTAGCTTGTCATTTTTGGTTGAATGACAAGTTCAACTTGGTCTCTATATGCCAAGTCTCTTTTGCACTAACAATTGGTTTGCAGGCATTTTTTTTCAAAGGATAGGTTGCCAACTCTATTGGAGTGTGAGGACTTCTTCGGTTGGAATAGTCACCTCCAAGGATATCAAAGGTCCCACAAGTTGTTCAAGCCAACAATCTCATAAGACAT
>APFE030831085.1:20435-62531 GCA_000404065.3 Pinus taeda
ATTTAAGAGGGGGTTTCCTGAGCCCTTTGCTTATTTTCTATCTTGAAAAATTATCACATATTTTCTTCTTTCATTTGTTTGCATATTGATTTTATCTAGCAGTTGAGGCCCTATTTCTTTTGCATGCTAACTCTTTTGCTTGCTTTCCTACAGGTGTTCCTGGAGGCAATTCAAGTTTGAAAAAGAAAGCTAAAGCATAAGCTAAGTAACCCCTTTCCATTTGGAAACCCAAGTCCAAGGTTATTTGGGCTTTGATTTGAAAGCATTTGACTTCATTCTAAGCAAAAAATAAAAATAAAAAATTCATTTCTTAAAGAGCAATACTTTGAAGGCACTGGTTGTTTATGTATTTCATGCTTATCTTATGTGTTTATGGTTATTGCTCATATCAGGTTTACTTATAAATCTTAAATAAATAATCTATTTAACTCTAACAATTCTCCTAGAAACTCACATCTTTGTTTTTAGCTTAACTTTTCATTAGGGACCACCCCCCTTAGCTAACCTAGGAGGTAGCTCAAACGGAGAGAGTTGGGATTAGTGTGACAACCCCTTCTCTGAATTCCCTGCCACCAACCACACCTTGTGGGGTTGAAGGCTTTTCTCACTGACTTGTAGGTAGGTGCAGGCAGCAAGGTCAACAGGTCCACGAGGAGAAGATCAGGGCCATCAGAGAATGGCCGGAGCCGAGAAACGTGACGGAACTTCGAGGATTCATTGGCATTTGTACTTACTACCGGAAGATCGTCAAGAGTTTCTCACAGCTTGCTGCACCCCTGAGAGATTTGACGAGGAAGGGGGCTTTCAGTTGGTCGGATACAACGCAACGAGTTTTTGACAGGCTCAAGGAGGTTATGAGCAGCTGCCCAGTGCTTGTATTGCTAGACTTCACGCAACCATTTGATTTGGAGTGTGATGCGTCGGGAGAGGGGATCGGCGCAGTATTGATGCAGGGAGGTCACACTATAGCTTTTGAGAGTCGGAAGCTCCTTCCGCATGAGAGGTTGTATTCCATATACGACAAGGAGATGCTAGCCATCATGCATGCATTGGCTAAGTACCAGCAGTATTTGGTGGGTAACAGGTTCAGGGTGAAGCCTGATCACAACAGCCTCAAGTTCTTTTTGGAGCAGAAGCAGCTACAGGAGAGGCAGCAGAAGTGGATCAGTAAGATCCAAGCATACGACTTTGACATAGAGTATGTCAAGGGTAAGCACAACGTGGTAGCGGATGCCCTTTCACATAGACCAGCCACATTGTCTCTTATGAGCTTGGATATAGATTGGAGGGCTCGACTCTTAGTAGAGTATTCCAAGGACAGGTTTGCATGTGAGGTTCTGGATGGGCAGGTGGCAGATGACAGGTACAGGGTGGTCAATGAGATCATCTATTACAGGGACTGGATCTTCTTGACTGAGGGGTCTCAACTCAAGAAGAAGATACTCCAGGTATCACATGATTCACCTTTGGCAGGACATCAGGGGTTTACCAAAACCTACAGGGCCATTAGAGAGAGGTTCTCATGGAAGGGCCTCAAGGAGGACGTACTCCAACACATCAGGGAGTACGATGTTTGCCAGAGGAACAAGGGAGAGATGAGCCATCCCGCGGGATTATTGCAGCCTCTTCCCATTCCGGAGGGGAAATGGGAGAGGATTTCGATGGACTTCATCACAGGGTTGCCCATGGTACAGGGCAAGGATTGTATCTTTGTCGTCGTTGATCAACTGACAAAATACGCACATTTTTTTGCCATATCCGCACACTATACAGCAGCACAGGTGGCCGAGCTGTTCTTCAGAGAGATCTTCAGGCTACATAGTCTTCCTAAGGCCATCGTCAGTGATAGGGACAACTGTTTCATGGGCGGGTTTTGGCAGGGGCTTTTCCGGTTGGTGGGGATGGAGTTGACACTGAGTACCAGTTATCACCCACAAACGGACGGGCAGACAGAGATAGTTAACAAGTGGCTGGAGGGCTACTTGCGTAACTATGTCAATGGGCAGCAGCGAGCATGGCTGAAGTCGTTGCATCTGGGGGAGTACTGCTACAATACTTCACCATCACATGTCCATTGGTATGTCACCATTCTATGCCTTATATGGGTATCATCCTTTATCTTTTGTTGACGTGATGTTTGGTGATAGCAGGGTTCCTAGAGCCAAGATTTGGATCCAAGAGAGTCAAGATATCCTCCGAGCTCTCAAGGATAACATGGCTACAACACAGAACCAGCAGAAGCTGTATGCCGACAGGGGTCGGGTGGAGAGGCAGTGCGAGGTAGGGGACATGGTCTATCTACGATTACAACCATACCGACAGTCGTCACTGAAGCAGAAGGGGGCTGAGAAGCTCAAGCCCCGCTTTTATGGGCCATATAGGGTGATACGCAGGATTGCATAGGTTGCATATGAGTTGGAGCTACCCCAAGGCAGCAAGATTCATAACATTTTTCATGTATCATGCCTGAAGAAGGCATTGGGGCAGCAGGTGACAGTGACAGATGAGCTACCACCCATGGATGATGAGGGGCATTTGGTATTGCAGCCGGAGGCTATCATTGATACCAGGGAGAGGCAGCTGTGGAGCAGGACGGTCCGGGAATTCTTTGTGAGGTGGAAGAATTTGTCGGATGAGGATGCCACTTGGGAGAGTGAGAAGATCTTACAACATCCATCACTTCAGTTGCTTGAGGACAAGCAACATTTTGCCAGGGGAGACTGTAATATTCCTAATTAACCATGGATAATTGGAATATTCGATTTTGTTTGATTTTTGCCTTCTATAGCTATTTGTAAATAAAAATTGAGGAAGGGGGACATAACTCACTTTTAGAATAAAAAGTCACTTCCTAGTAGCACAACGTTGTGACTTAAAGGGGAGACAAGGGGGCCAAAGGGGGAGGCAGAAATGGGGCCCACGCAGACACATGGAGAAATTGCGCAGGAGGAAAGGAACACGTGGCAAGAAGGGAATCACACAAGAGGAAGTGAGCCTTGGGATTGAGAGAGGCAAAGGCTATAAAAGAGAGAGGAGCCCCCTCATTTTGATCATTCCGGTTATGAGCATTTGTGATAGTCATTTCGACTTAGAGTACGCTGGCTGTTTAGCTAGTTTGCAACACTGTTTAGTGCTTTGAGTGTCTCCATTCGGAGATCTCACCCTTAGCCCCTGGGGACTTCGAGTGCCTGCTCGAGCAAGGTATTTCCATTGGCATTCCAACAGTAGTTTCACCAGCATTTCAGCAGCAGTTTCATCAGTGTTTTGGAGGACTGCGCAGCACTGAGAAGAGGACACAATTCTTTCTGGCAGGAGCGTGGGTTGAGGTTTTGCAGGAGGTTTGGTGCTGAGAGATAGAGCAGGGGATCAACCCTTGCATATTGGAGAGTTTTGGCTGGGGTTTCAGGCAGATTTCTGGAGAGTTTCATTTAGTGGCAGCGTAGAGCATTGAGGGACTGCGTAGAACCCCGAGGGGGTGATTTTCAGGGGTCGGCCATTCCAGGAAAGCTTTCTGGGTTTTTTCTGGGTTTCTTGAGTAGAGTCCGATTCCAGAGTTTCAGCCTTTTTTGAGGAGGGGATTAGCCCCAAATCCTCATTTGATTTCTAGCAGCAGCAGTAGCACTGCAGATCTCCAGCAACTTGGACGCAGTTAAGAGAGGAGCCATTTCTTTGCTATTCTGAGTATATTTCTCCACTTGCCTTGAGCAAGTCAAGGTGTCGTCTTTCTGATCACCTCTGTACTCATTCGTTTACTCAGTATAATAAAATGGCTTAGCATTTCTCGCTGCATTTCTTGTGTATCTGTTTATATTTCGTATATATATTATTGTTGCTGCACTACTGTTATTATATCTTTGTGCTACTATACCACTTGTGCGTTTTTCTGGATGAGATTTTACTGGGGTTTGAGAAATATTCCGGGTTAGGAATATTACACTGACAAAGTGACACCGAATATCAATATGCTTTGACTAATTGTGAAATACTGGATTCTCAGAGAGCTTGATGCAACTCTGATTATCACACATGATCCTAGTCGCCTCCATCTTTCTTCTAAATAGGTTCACAAGCAGTTTTCTAAGCCATATGGCCTCGCATGAAGTTGTGTTTGCAGCCATATATTTTGCCTCAGCTGAGCTCAGAGCTTCTGTTTCCTACTACACCAGGAGGTCATTCTCGATCCAATGTTGAAATAGTACTGAGAAGTACTTTTCCGATCCACTGAACTTCCAACCCAATCTGCATCAGTAAATCCACTCAATTTGATATCCTTACTCCTGGTGTACAAGAGTCCATGATCCATTGTTCCCTGTATATATCTGAGAACATGTTTGGCTGCTGCCCAGTGCGCCCTCTTCGGTTCCACCATGAACTGACTGAGGGTGTTGAAAGCGTAACAAATGTCTAGCCTGGTATTGACCAGATACATCAGGGACCCTATGCGCTGCTTGTATAAGGTGGGATCAACATCCTTGTCTTCGGATGCATCAATTTTCTTCCAGTGGGTGATCATTGGAGTAGCCATGGGTCTACAATCCTGCATCTTGAATCTCTTCAGAATTTCTGTAGCATATCTCCCTTGTCCAAGGAAGATCTCCCCCTTTTGCTGCCAAACTTCCAACCCTAGGAAATAATGCATCTGTCCCAAAACCTTCATGTCAAATTCTGTGGCTAGATTCTTCTTGCAGTCCCCGATGAGCCTGGATGATCCTGTCAGGAAGAGATCATCCACATATAATACTAGGATTAGGGGCTCATTCTCTACAACCAGATAGTGGAGATTTGGATCTGTATCACTCTTGACAAATCCCATCTTCTACAAGTAGCCATCAATTTGACCATACCATGCTCTAGGTTCTTGTTTTAGCCCACACAGGGCTTTCTTCAATCTGCATACATGAGACTTCTTCTCATGTGTCTCAAAGCCTTCTGGCTGTTTAATGTATACATCCTCTTCTATCACCCCGTTCAAGAATGTCGTTTTGACATCCATTTGATGAATCTCCCACCCCATCTGTGCTACAAGAGATATCACGGTTCTAATAGATGTATACCTAGCTACTAGGGCGAAGGTCTCTTCATAGTCAATTCATTCCTTCTGAGCATACCCCTTAGCCACAAACCTGGCTTTGTATTTTTCCACACTACCATCTGCAGCGTATTTAATCCTGTAGATCCATCTCGAACCTACCACCGATCTGTCCTGAGGCTTCGACACTACCTCCTAGACATCATTCACCATTATGGAATTGTATTCCTCTACCATTGCATCCAACCAAACCTAATGTTGAGCAGCTTCCTGAAAACTGGCAGGCTCCCCATCTTGAGCTACTAATGCTTGATATCTATCTGGCTATTTTCGCTCCCTTTGATTGTTTCTTGGTGCATCGATGAAATCCTTTACATCTTGCAAAATTTGATGAAGTTCCCTGCTCGTTCTTCCTCTGGTAGCAGGTGCTTTTGTTAGCTCCTCCTCCTCCTGTGATTCTTCCTGATCCGAGGAAGAATTCTTTATTTCCGTTGGTTGAAGTGGTTTGACCAACGACTCATCTTTTGACTACTCCTCGGAAGGCATTTCTCGAGATTTTCTGAAGGCCCTATCCTCCATGAACTTCACATCTCGTCGAACTACTACCTTCTTGCTCCTTAGAAGATAGATTCTGTATGCCTTAGCGTTCTCGCTATATCCCACTAGATATCCTTTCTCTGCAGTTTGATCCAACTTCTTCCTCTTTTCCTCGGGTATGCGACAATGTGCTAAGCTCCCAAATATCCTGAAATGACTGACTTCAGATGTCTTCCTTGTGAAGACTTTCTCTGGGGTAATCTTGCCCAATGCTCGATGTGGAGTTCTATTCTGAACATAGACTGCTATGTTGCACGCTTCTGCCCACAGGAATTTTGGCATATCCTTATCATACATTATGGCCCTAGCTACTTCCACTATAGTCCTATTCTTTCTTTTTGCTACTCCATTCTGCTCCGGATTGTAAGGAGTTGTCCACTCTCTTCTGATGCCCTCCTTAGCGCAAAAATCAGTGAAGTCCTTATCGACATACTCTCCACCATTATTTGAGCGCAAAACTTTTATTTTCTTCCCTGTCAGGTTCTCCACCAGAGCCTTGAACTCTTTGAATTGACAGAAAACCTTGTCCTTGATTTTTAGAAAATAAATCCAAGTTTTCCTTGAGTGGTCATCAATGAAGGTGATGAAGTACTCGACACCACTAAGAGCTTTAGTGGACATAGGTCCGTAGATATCTGAGTGTATCAATACTAGTACACTCTTGGCCCTGTTTTTACTTCTAGGAAATGTCGCTTTGGCATACTTTCCTAGAGCACATCTTCTGCATACATCATCTCGTTCTGTACTAAGGTCTGGAACTTCTGTTACAGTTTTGAGGAGAATTCTTAAAGCCCCATGGTGTAGATGTCCCATTCTTTTGTGCCATAGTTCGTTCAAATCCTTGTCTCCATGACTACCTATCAGTGCCATTGGTGATTCTAGTTGTAATCTGTACAACTTGTTACTTTTGATCCTGATCTGCACTTTCTTTCCAGCTCGGTTGTTTGACGTATACTTTCTCCTTGATGAAGAAAACGTCATAGCCCTTGCCTTGAAGTTGCGATACGGAAAGTAAGCTCATCCACAGTGTTGGTACATGCAGTATGTTGGTAGCACAGAACCGCTCTCCCGTTTCTGTTTGAAAAACTATGGTAACATTCCCTACTGGAGTACACTTTGCCTTATTCCCCATGGTGATCTGAAAATTCATTCTTTCCTCCTGATAATCTAAGAAACATTCCCGGATTCCCGTCATATGCCAGGAAGCTTCACTATCTATATACCATACCTCTGATGATGCAGAGCTTGTCACATAAGCAACTTCTTCTTCCAATCTGGAAGCCAACATAGAGAAATCGAAATTACTGTCTCTTGTGCAGTTTTCTAAAAATATGTGCGAGTCTCCTGACGTAGATGCCTCTGCATCATGGTCTCGACCCATAAGTGATTTTCCCTTCCTGTCTTTGATTACTTGCTCTGATACCATGTGAAAATTTCATTACTGCAACAACTGATTTATTTTACCTACTTATTTTCCAATAAGTTACTTACAAAAATGCTTCAGTAAACATTAAAATAAATTTTGTTGCAGACATCACACCATAATACAGAAACAAATACATGCACAAGAATCAAACACATCAACGCAGATACTTTCAGACAATTGTCCCCAGAAAAACCCAATCCGGGAAAACTGGTGCAGTAGAGGAGGATTTTATTATTCAGCTATTGTTGAGTACAACTAGGTGCCAAACTAGCTTACCCAACAGAGATAAATTCTCCTACACCCTCCCCCAGACTCAGCGTCAGACTTGCTGGCCTCTGCGCAGCTCCCAGACCCTCTGCGTTAGTTCCTGCCTCTCTGCATCAGCACTGGGCCTCTTTGCGTCACCCACGTACGCCCTCCAATGACTGCGGAGTCCTGCTGCCTCTGCGTCTACCTCTCTAATCTCTGCGTTGATCTTCTGGTACTGTTCTTGCCTCTTTGTTTTGTACCCGCTGCCTCTTGCTGCAATCCAGACCACTAGTTCGAATTTCTCAGCAAACCCCGCTCCAGAAATCGAACTAACTGGTCTCCCTCAGTGTGTTCTCCAACTCACCCTCAAGCCTCTTCTTATACTTTTCCTGTTGGTCCTTCAATGGCTGAGATTACATCTCTAATCAATGGATAAGATTAGATTTGGCTTGATCTATGTCTTTTGGAACCTTTTAACCTAGTTTTATATTAGTACCCATTAATATTTTATTTTTCCTAATTTTAGACTTAGGAACTCCATTAAAAATATTAATTATTTTAATATCTCCTAAACTGGGTAGAATTTGCCCAAACAATTTCTGGGTCTTGGAGATCTCATGTGCTTTAGCCTCTCCACCAATTTTCATGGCTAGAGCACATTCGATGCTACCCGAAATCAACATTTTAGATGCTTCTCAGTTGTAGTTGCAACAACAACAAATAAGAGGGATTTGCAGTGCAAATTAAGAGTTCGCAGCAGTATAGCAGTGTCAGTAGCATTAGAGTTGCACAGTAGTTGGTGGGCAGCGGTAGCTAGACATCAACTGCACGACAAAAGGTGATACAAAGACAAGGTGTTGTGACAAGATGTGCAACACTAGAGAGAACACAGTCCTCGGTAAGAGGGAGTGTTAGTTTCTATAGCATCGGATGTGTTCTAGCCATGAAATTTGACAGAGAGGCTAGAAGACATGAGATCTCCAAAACCAAAAAATCGCTTTTGGAAATTCCACCTAGAGATGACTTAATTAGATTATTAGCATATTTTTAAATGTTTCCTAAGTCTGAACTTAGAAAAAATGGTTAATTAATCAGAATTTATTAAATCAAGGTGAGAATTCTCTAGAAACTCACACGGATCAATCCAGAAATGATCTGAGCCATTGATTAAGATTTAATCTTGGTTGTTGAAGTCCCAACAGGAAGATATAAGGGATTGATGTGGTGATGGAGAATACATTAGAGTCAGTTGAGAGGTTCGATTTCTAAGCAGATCGATTTCCGAAGTAGCAGCAGTCAACTGTCGGAGAGAGTCAGAGATCGAAGCGATGAAAGAGGGCCAGAGATAGCGAAACTGGAGGAAGATTTCCAGATCCGGCGAGTGCATTTGCAGAGAGGCAGGAGAGTCACAGAGAGGCTGATGCTAGGGCAACGTAGTAGCCTCTAGAGGCAATTTCAATTATGCTGGGGAAAAGCGAGGTTTCAATGCCAGAGGCTGGACAGAGGTTCCGGGGGCCAAGAGAAACATTTTCCTAGATAGCAGCAGACTAGACGACTTTAGGAGAGGTTGTTGATTTGGTAGCATCGGATGTGCTCTAGCCATGAAAATTGGTGGAGAGGCTAAGACACATGAGATCTCGAAGACCCAGAAATTGTTTGGGGAAATTCCACCTGGATGGAGAGATATTAAAATAATTAATATTTTTAATGGGGTTCCTAAGTATAAACATAGGAAAATAAAAATATTAATGTATATTAATACAATATGGGTGAGAAAGTTCTAAATAACGATGATTAAGCCAAATCTAATCTTAGCCGTTGATTGGGGACTTAATCTTAGTTGTTGAATCGTCAACATGAAAAGTATAAGAAGAGGCTTGAGGGTCAGTTGGAGACACACCAAGACACCAAGAGCGATCAGTTAGTTTGATTTTCTGGGGCGAGGTTTGCTGAGGAAATCGAACCAGTGATCAGTTGCAGTGAGGGGCAGTTCGGTAGGAGGCCGAAGAATACATCTCAGAGAGGCAACAAAATGCCGGAAGAGGCAGCATGTTAGGTCCCTATAATACTAGTGATCAATGTTGTTAAAAGCGCGAGCGGGATTAAATCGGCGCAGGGAATGAAGCGGAAAAAAGCGGAAAAATCGGGAAAAAAGCGGGAAAAAATCGTTTGGTACAAAAATATTCATTTTTTTTCAATTTTTCATTATAAATCGCGCTGCCCCGCCAGCCTGAGCTTTTTTCCCAAAAAAGCGGAAATTTTTTTTTTCCCGCTTTTTTCTTATAAAAGGCGCGATTAAATCGGGCTAGGGAAAAAAGCGCGATTTTTTGAAAAAAGCGCGATTTAATCGCGCTTTTAACAACACTGCTAGTGATTCCCCCATTACTATTGTCATTGTAGCCCTTATTGTTATTGTTGTGCCCTTATTGTCCTCATATTATTATTATTGTTCCCCATAGAAGCCCACTATTATTATTGTTGTGCCCTTATATTATTATTGTTATGTTGGCTTTGATTATATTGTGACCCCTTAGACTCCTATATATAGAAAGGAGGTTTTGTCATTTGTATCATCTGAGAATTGTTCATTTGTGTAATGTAAAGGACGTTGCCCCTTCAAAGAGACTCATTTTGAAGTCACTGATATATCTTTTCTTCTATTTTGTGAGCTGGTTACATAACACGCAGAGCCTAGGAGGGTTGACGCAGAGGCAATAAGGGTTGACACAGAGGCTGAGGAGGCCAGCGTAGAGGACGCAGAGGGCCAAGAGGCTGACGCAGTTGACATAGAGGTCTTTAGAGGCTGTGCTGAGGTGATTCAATGGGACAAAATGAGAGTTGATTGGCTGACGTAGAGCTAGATAGGGTGACGTAGTCCCTAAGAGGTGACGCAGTTCCAGAAAGTGCATGGAGTAGCTTTCGCTGTCCAGCACAAGGAATCGCTGGAGTCACTGTGGGATCGTTCATCTAGTTGTTGATCAACGAGAATATCTGTCTCCGAATAGAGGTATTGCTGCCAAGGAAATTCTCTGAAGGGTGAGCCATTTTTGGCACCCTAGTTGTATCCAGAATTTGCTTAATAATAAAACCCTCTATATGTTGCACTGGTTTTCTCGCATTGGGTTTTTCCGAGGACGATTGTCCAAAAATAACAGTGTCCTTTGTGTTGTCTCAGTTTATTTCAGTTGCTGATCTGTATATTTGTGAAGGCTGCTATTGTGTTTATTTCGATGTTTATATGATTAAATAACTTGTTAATGTAAAGAATAAGTAGGAGATAATAAACTAGAAATAATAGCAGGGATTTCTGATGTGTTAGATTCAAAAATTTTCACAGAGGCTGATTCAGACTGAGCGCAGAAGGCACTGTGCTAGGGTGATGCAAAGCCAACGTAGAGGTAGTTTGGACAACTCACTTGGAGCTACAGTCAGAGCCTGGATTTCCCTGTGGGGTGAGGAAAATTCCTCACTAGATTTTTGCCAGTATTTTCTCTGCAGGATTGACAGTATTCGGCATCCAGATTGTACTCGGATTATTTCGCTGCTGCTTAATACTAAAACCCTCATCTGCTGCACGGGTTTTCCCAAGTTGGGTTTTTCCGGGGACATTGATCCAAAAATAACTGTGTTATTTTATGTGTGTGTGCTAGCATTTCTTCTACTGTTTATTCTTCTGCAGTTTTATTTGTTTAGGTTGCAGTGTGAGTTATTCAGTATTTGCTGTAGGAAATAGTAAATAAATTGTTAAATTTAATTAACAATTAGAAGAATAATTTCCAGTTGCTGCAATAGGATTCGGGTTTCCGAATTTTCACAGTGATAGATAGCAATCAACTTGAAGATGGGACTTGAAACGAGGGAAAGATGGAAGATAATAAGTATGGATTACCATGTGCACACAACACAATCAGTGCCTCCTATTTGTGCCTCTCCTGGACAATGGAAAGAAAAGCCTCAAAGAACATCACACTAGACTAGGGGCTAGGGATAACCACAAAGGTGAAGCATTGGAACAAGAATACAACCAAAAGTGGTCTATCATCCAACTCAACCTGTGATCCATACTAAAATAAGCATCAATTGAAAGCACTTGATTTCAAAAATGGTTAATGTACCTTATAATGGATGACCCACCTTCATGTGATAAGTAGGCTAAATGTCATAAAGCACTGACTGGAGCATGGATGGAGAGCCTTTGATGGTAGCTACATGCAGATCAAATAGGGCTGTTGGCTGGCAAGCTGAGCATAATAGGAGAAAAGTTTTCTCCTAGAGGTCATCCACTTGGATGCGTAATAGGTACCTCTGTTGAATTTTAGGTTCATGAAGGTCATATGTTAAAACCTTTAGGTTTTATGTTGGACTGATATTGGTTTTGTATACTTTTGGAAAAGAGATCCCAGGTTTGAATCTGGTGTACAATACATTGTCACCTAAGCTTGTTTGTTCTGTGTTCTTTACCTTTTAGGTAGCAGTTTATTTCAGCATCCTTCTAAATATAAATTGAAAGATCAGAGTGGAATACCAGGATTTATGCATATATTTTTATAAATATTCACTTAGCAATGCATTCTTTTCTTGTTTTGAATGGACTTTTTTCCTAGATGAACTTGTTATTGTTTTTGGATACTACATATTTTTTTGTACCATCCAAAAGACTCTTTAGTCATAATACCAATATCATTATGTGATCATATATATACTAAAAGTTTCCCGTGAAAATAAATGTTCTATGCTCAGCTGCAGGCAAATATGGATCCAAAACATAGGGATAAAGTTGCATTTGTTCGAGTTTGTTCAGGTTTGCATATTGATTCCTGCATATTGCATGATGCAATTTTACTTTTATTTTTAATGATTGATAGATAAAGTAGTAAGAGACTAACCATTTGATCCTAAGTTACATTTTCATTTCCTTGCTGCTTAAGCAGGTCAGTTTAGCAAGGGCATGAAAGTTCAGCTGGCACGTACTGGCAAAACAATCACTTTGACAAGGCCACAGAAATTGTTTGCTCAGAGCAGAGCAACAATGGAGGTCGGATTTGCTGGTGATGGTAAGTGTTTTTTTTCTATTCTTCAGTTAAGGGGACATGCCTGAATTTGGTTTATTTGCTGAGATCCGATAACTGTTGGCTACTGAAGATTTTGCTGATTGACATTCTTACATTATGCATGTTGTTGTTGGTTGAAATTTTTACAGTTATTGGACTGAACAACCCGAACACTTTCTGCATTGGTGATACTGTCTATACTGGTCCTAGAGTGTCTTTTCCAGGCATTCCTTCATTCTCCCCAGACATATTCTGTAATTTACGTAATACAAACCCCTCAAAATATAAACAGTTCCAGAAGGGTCTTCATGAATTGGTTGGTGAAGGTGCTGTTCAGGTGCAATCAAGTCCTCCATAAATTCATTTTCGTACTGTTAATTTATCTTCATAACAAAATGCTAATCATATATGTAGTTGACATTGCCGTTGCAATGTTTCACATCTGAAAGAAGTTAGTATCTTAAATAGTTTAGTAATCCGGCTTTTGAAACTGATGTTACATTCTTTTTTTGATTGATATTTAAAATTCTCACACTTTGAAATTTTAAATGATAATTCATACAGAAGGCACAGAGGTGGTGTTGTAGAACCTATTTCAGTCAATCCAGTCGTCTGAGAATTAAAAATTCAAATCAATGGTTTTTTCCCCTTTTTTGAAAAATATGTCATATATCTACTTTAAAGTATTTCCAGACAGCAAATGAAAATTGTGGAAGGGTATATACAGTGGAACTGATATCCTCATCCTCAAGGCTACTAGTGCAGAAATAGAAACAGAATAAGCTATTGCATCTTTCATCAGTAAACACCTTTGGCCAATGATTAGTGACATATCTCATACTGCCACATGGGACAAAAGCAGGCAAAGAACTGACCTCATGCACGAAAACAAACCTCTACCTGATCTTCCAAAGGGTAAATGGAGCATAAACTCTTAGGCACTGCCAAATCCCAATGAAAGATGATAGATCCAGATAGCTGCAACTGCCAAACAGGGCAGCCCATGAGTGAATCATTCCCTAAAGGAGAATTAATCACTGATCCTTGATATGCTTCCAACAACTCTTCGCTAACAATTCTAGAAGATATTCTTCACCATCTCGAAGTGCTGATAAAAGTGCAGAGACCATCAGAACACTCACTCTTTGCTAACCCAGCCTTAGAGGGGATCCCTAGTTCAGCTATCCTGTACATTTTCTCTTGTAATATAAGACATATTTTTCCAGATAAAAAAAGATATTCCACGACCAAAGTTGACCTTATGATTTCTAGGATGGGTGCAACAGTCAGATCTACTTCAAAAGTGATGGGTATAGTTGCCAGCTTTTTACACTTGCATCAAAATAACAAAGAAATGAGATAGATGTCATGGATGATTATAATTAACTTGAATGGATTGTTCTAAACAAACACAAAGATGATATGTGACATAGTTATCTATAAAGTTTGTATATACGAGCCTTTCAGCTATTGCCAAGCCTCAACCATTTTCTGCATGGTTGGAATATGAATTGTGATGCAATTCTCAAAGAACTTCTTTTTCCCCGAGTTGAAATAAGTTCTGCCCCATAGTATTGAAAATGCATAATCCTTAACTGAAGCACAGCCTATATTGCCTGTCATTGTCTTTCCCATATTTATTTTCAATACCTGTAATTTATCCTAATATTAATAAAATGCCCCATCCTTTACTTCTGTGATTGAGGATTTCATGTATTTGTTAGCACTCTTCTATATTTTTATACCATGCATCTTTTTCTCACCATTATGATCATAAACCTTCTGCATTTTTTAAGCATGGTTATCTTATTTCTGAACAGATTCTTTTGGTACCAGTTTAACGAATATAGTTTGGTGATTATTCCAGGTGCTCTACTCAGTGGTTTCGGCCAAAACAGATCCTATCTTGGCAGCAATTGGCCAACTTCAGTTTGAGGTATTAGACTCTTGGGAAATTTTACTGCTTAGCATATTTCTCTATTGGTATGGCTTTTATGATGTAACATTCATGGAAAGTTGATTGTTAGGTCTTTGAGTACCGGATGGCACATGAATATGGAGTCGAAACCAACCTTGAACCACTTGGATTTAGTGTTGCTAGATGGGTTGCAGGAGGTTGGCCAGCACTAGAGAAGGCTGGAAAATTGTATAACTGTGTTACAGTAAAAGACATGGTAAATACTAATAAGAATCCTTATATTATCAAGTTTACCATTTTCCAATGTGGAGCATATACATTGCAAAGAGTTCTTCAACACTGTAGATTAAGTGATTTAATTTTTGTGCATAGTTTTTTTGCAATGGCTAGTTTTGCAGGATGTTAATGTGATTCTGGGATGGTTATTTGGTTTGTAGACATCCCAATAAACTGTGATTTATGTTAAAGAAATAGAGTCATACATGTAATTACAGGATTGCTAGGCTTTTGGGATTAGCCTTATTTTGTCCCACTCATTGATCTGTAACAGGATATGTGGTTGTAAGAACCAAAAAATTGGGGGTATCATATTGATGTTTAGGCTTTTATTTGCATTTGCTTATTTGATCATTATTCATATGAAAAATTCATTTGGCCTATTACCGACCATCCGTGGGTGGTATCTGTAGTTGCCGCCTAACACACACACCTAAGTTAGTATGAGAAAAGCCCTTAACCCCACAAGGTGTGGTTTGGTGGCAAAACTAAGAGATGAGGCTGTCACCTATTCCCATCTCTCTCCTTTTAAGCTCTTTCTTAGGTAAGCTAAGGGGGGTGGTCCCTAGTGAAAAGTTAGATGAAAAAAATATGAGGTTTCTAGGAGATCTCAATGTCAATTGGATTACTTTAAGATTATGAGCAAGTATCAACAAGTATGATGAACGATACAAGATATGAAATGAAAGATATTCTCAATAACCATCAACACATAATTTAAAGATGAACATGTAAAACCAGTGCCTTCAAGATTGCTTCAAAATAATAAACACTTGCTCAAAAATAAAATTTTTCAAAATGAAACACCAAGTAATCCTGCAAAACAAATGAATGTTAGAAAAAGATGATATCAATTTGCAAGATATATAATTGCTCTTAAAGAAATGCTTTAAGCAATGGTATTATCATTCATGATTCAAAAGCATGTTAGATAGCAAATGACTTGCAAAAATGAAATGAACCAAAGCTTTACTTGACCCAAAAAGATATTGCACTTGTTCAATGAAATACTTCAATAAAATGATCACTTCAATGGATGCTCATCATAACAAGTATATAAGTAAATTGCAAGTAAAATACTTTGAAAGTAAAGTGAGTTAAAATGATATGCACTTAACTAAGGTTAGATGCAATTATCTTGGTAGGTTTTAGACTAAATGCCTATTTTAAATGAGAGATCTTCTTTTTAAACTCTTTCCAAAGGGTAAAAATTGGGGTGACTATAAGGAAGAGAGGCTGATGACTCACTAGTAGTCATTAACGATACCCTTCCTCTCAACCTTACAAACCATGTGTGCCTTCGTTCCTACAAGGGAACAAACCACCTTCATAACTGCAAGGTCACACAACTTTACCTTGCTTTGTACTAGTTGGAAGAATTTTCCAAGAAAATATTTGCCCTATGATGTCTATCAACTAAGCTTATGCTTGGAAGTAAATTGAATTAGAGATGCAAGTTATGCTAGTATGCCTAAATGGAATGCATGTAAGTTCTCCCAAAAGAATATTAGTTTGCAATGCTTCAAAATACGGAAATAATGCTCAACATAAATTGCAAATATAACTTCAATTGGAGAAATAAATGGAAGATAGCTTACAAGTGTTGCATGTGCAATTGATTGCAAGTGAATTAAAATGATGCAAGTAAGTTGCTTGAAAACAAAACCTGTTTCAAGTAGACAATGATGATATAATGCTTCAATACTCAAGATAACAATGTAGCATAGAAATGAAGCATGTGCTCAAGTGATCATTAAACAATTTGCCAAGCTAAATAGAAAGAAGTTAATAAACTAAATTAAAGATTGTTAGAAATGTAAAGTGCTTGCATGTGAAGAATGCATTGCTTAAAGTAAAGTGTTAACTTGTAGCTCAAAGCAACATGAAATAGAGGAGGCAAAGCTTAAGTGAAATTGTAGTAAACTTATCTAAATAAAAAGATGTGATGACGAGATTGTGTACATTTCCAATTAAGCATGCAAATAAAATGAAAACTAAGAGTGCAAAATTCAATCCACCCACATATTTCTCTCCCTAAATGGGGATAAGAGATGCCATGGGTGAAACCCAAGCTCCTGCAAGAAAATTAGATCTTTTATTAACTTGCTACAAAGATGGAAAACTTTCAAGGAGGATTTTTATAACATTTGATGCTTTTGAGCAATTAGATCTCCTTCTTGAAAATCAAATTTAATAATTAAAGAAGTACAACCAGAGGGATCTCAAATTTGAAAATGCTCAAGGCCTTTTTGCATTTGAAAATCAACCTCCAAGATAGATGAATGCTTGTGCAAGATAAGAGAGGCTAGTTCTCTTTTTTCCATGGCCTTGTCAAAAAATCAGTCTGTTGACCACTACGTATCAACAACCCATAGCAGTACACCCCCTTTTTTTCGCAAAAGGGATAGTGCCTAATCAATGTGTTTGTGCCGTCCACCTACCATCATCAGCTTGGTTATCATCTTATAATGTAAACCCATTTTGCATGTGTATAATGTAAACAATCTCAGCAAATCTGTGTCGTGTATGTAATCACCTAGGTAAACCTACTTTTCTGGTGACGATCTACATCTGTGAGGTTTTTTGTCTCACCAATCCATTCTTGGAGGGTCGGTAGAGTTTTCTTTCAGCCTTACTCCAAAGTCAGAATGGATTTTGTCACTGGGATCTTAGGGGAGTTCTAGTGTTCTAGATCGAGTCTATGTAAAAGTGATTTGGGAATAATCCTAACTATTTGGTTAGGTTATTTTATTGGGAATTGCTTGATCTGTTAGATTATATTTGTGTCGCAGAATTTGGTAGTTTGTGAGGGTCTTTTGCAAATGGGTGTTCCCCTTTGAGATGTAAAAAATGTGAAAATCATGATGTAAAGGGTTTTGAGGGTTGGAAAAATAATTTATCCTTTCATAGGTTAATTAATTAAATTTTCTAGTCAAAATTAATTAAAATCCTAAGCCAGAAATTTAATTAATTCTAGGTCCTAGGTAAATTTAAATTCTTTGAAAGGAAAATTCGTCGGTCCTTAAAAATTAAATTTTAAGAGGTCTAGGGATTAAGATAAATTAATTATTTTGCTAAATTTTAAGCTTTTGGTCCCTGGGGTTAAGTCAAAGTCAAAATTCTGAGAAAATTAGTTCAAAAATTTAATTTTTGAATTAATTAAAATTCATTTAATTGAAAAATTCAAATTTCCTCAAGAATTTAAAATTTCGACAAATGAGATTAAAAGAAATTTTGATCCTCATCAACGGTCGAGATTTCTTTGACGCGGATCACTTGAACTAGCCGTTGGAGGATTTATCTTTAAATGGGAGGTCATTTGTCAGTCAGTTCATCCGATCTTTTGATCGTGTGCTAATCGAAAAGCTCTCTTGTAATATTTTTTATGAGCAATAAAGAAAGAATTTGGGGTTAATTTCTATCGGTGTTACTTTTCATGGAAATACTGTAAGATGTGTCATTTTCATGCATAGATTTTTTTTTAGCCATTGATGTAGCTTTCTGAAGAGTGATGGTATCTTGCTCAGTCGCCAGGGTTTGAATGATACTTTAAGTTTTGAATATAATAACATGTATTTCTATTTATTTGAATTTTATTATCGTTTTCTCGCTCTATGTTGATGGTTGAATCGAGTTTTGTAGGAAAGTATTGGTTTTTAGATCATTGGGCATTCATGAAAGTTTTCTGTTGAACCAGCCAACTCCCGGTCCGTGTTTTCTGAAGACCCCAACTTATCATAAGATATTTTTATGAGTGATGCATGAAGGGCTTTGAGCTCAGCACCTCCCTTAAACTTTAAAAATTTTAAATTTTTCTGTGCTAAATCGATAGATCTGGTTGTTGGGAGCCTCAGATTATCAGATCTAGGAGCGGAGTTGGACTCGCACTCCCTAGATCTGATAGATCTGCCATTCATGTACATAGATCTGTAATTATTTTCAGTTTTCTGACTTGGATTTTCTGGGTTTTAGTTTTTTGGGTTCTTGTATATATCACTTGGGCGTTTCTTATTGTCTTACAGCTACAGATCTGAAGGAGAAATTTGTATAGAGTCCAGATCTAGGCCCTGGAGGGTAAGATCTGGATCTCTGGGGTTCATCAACATAATTTTTTGTAGGGATCATATCCAGATTTTGCAGTCCAAGGGTTTAATTATTATTATTATTATTATTATTTTTTTTTTTTTTAATTTGGAAAATTTTATAAGGGTTTCAAAGAAATCTGAAGCAAAAGGATTTAAAATTTTAATTAAGATTTCTGGAAAGTTTGAGAGGTTTTTGGGCCACCTGTCTATTGCCTGAGGTTTTCCAACAGGAATTTTCAATTTGTTTTTTTTTTGGGTTTATTCTGGGTTCTTTTATTTTCTGTGAGATTTCGATTTTTTTTTTTACATTTTTGTTCTCCTTATCTTCGTTCTGCTGCACGTTCCTTGACCTGCGTAGCTGCTCCTTGTTGCTTGCCATCAAAAACTCGCATGCAGCAAACACATCGCTGCCCAGCTGCAAACGCTTAGCTCAAACCCTCATTCCCTCGCTCCCTCGGCCTTCATCCCCGTGGCTCCCTTCTGCAAGCTCCCACGCATCCGTCATTATCTTCCTGTGGCTCCCTACACTGCTTCGTCCAGCTCCGTCGAGCCCTTCAACCTGCATTCACAACAAACAACTCTGCACACCCTCATTTCCGTAGCTCCCAAACGTTGCGTGCTCTCCTGTAGCTGCCATCAAACGTTGCCTTCTGCTCTTCAATTGGTCTCCTTCCTTAGAACCTGCAAGCAACCATGTGATTTCACAAGATGTTCGACTTTTTTGTTTTTGTTTTGTGTTTGTATTTTAATGTTTATGTCAGCTTAGGGTTAGGCTTCATGTAAATAAAACTTAAGTCACATTCATTAAAACTTTTAAAAATTTCGATTCCAATTAGTTTTATTTTATTCAATTTTAATTCGATTTCTTTTTCTAATTTTTTTATTATTTATTTATTTATTTTTATTTTTATTTTTGATTTTTTGACTTTTTGATTTTAAATTTCATTTCATTTCACCATTCGATTTTTTTTTATTTAGGCTTTTGCTTTTTGACTCTTTCTTTTTTATTTAATAATTTGACTTTGCCTTTTGATTGTTGATTGTTGATTTTCATTTAAATCCTAAAAATTTAAAAATTAAAAATCAAAGCATAAAAGAAAGTAAATGTTTAAAAAATAAAAAATGTTAAAAATTCAAAAAATCATAAAAAATTAAAAAAATATTCCAAAAATCTTAAACATTTAAAAAAATCTAAAAAAAAATTCTTAAATTTTTGGTGACTTGAGAATTAAGAATGAAATAAATTAAGGGGTTTGCGCTTAAACATTAAAATTTTTAATGTGGCCTATGGCCCATTAAAAATTTCGATTTTTTAACCCATTGATTTGTTTTACTTTTTTAGTTATTGCCTAAGGAATAATTAAGAATTTAATTTGAAGTTCCTTAGTATTATCTAGTGATTAAATGCGTTTTTTGATATTTCTCTATTGTCAAGTGCAAATAAACGTTTTAAATCATATTGACTATTGGAGAAAGTTAATTGAATCTAGATTTGGGCCATTAAGTGAAATTCATTTTAAATCTGAAATCTCTTACATGTTAAAATTTTTGGGCATTTACATTTAATTGTTCATGATCGTCGCTTTGCCACATTTATAAGTTTTTTCTAGATGACTTGTTATTATTCAATTTGCGGTTAATTGAACATAAAGGCACTAGCCTATAATTGTTTCTATCTCATGGTTGTGTCTCGGTTACATTAACGTTTAATCTATTCATCTGAGTTAATTGAGATTCATTTAATTTCATCATGTTGTTCAACATTAAATCTCCTAGAGACTGTGTTTTACAGGTTACTCCCATCCATTCACCTTAGGGACTAACCCCCTTGACTTGCCTAGGAGAGAGTCTAAACAGAGTGAGTAAGAATTAAGAGTGACAGCCCTTACTCGGAGCACTGTGCGGTGCCTAGACACTTTGTGCGACAACATTTTTTGGCGTCGTTGTCGAGGACATTTAATTCTCAGCGTTTCAACGACATTTCCTCATCATTCTTCTCATTTCTCATCTTTTCATTTGAGCTGGCAACGACAACATTTTTTGGCGCTGTTGCCGGGGATCGATTTATTGGGCCTTGGCTCTACGACATTCATCTTTCATCTTTCTATCATTCATTTTAGCCGGCAACGCCAACATTTTTTGGCACTATTGCCAGGAATAGAGTTTTTTCTATCCTTGGTTTCTTCGACATCATTTTAATCATCTCATCTTTTCTTCCATTCATTAACCTGTCAAACGCCACAACATTTCCTGGCATCACTTGATCTTTTCATTGCCTTACCTTTCATCATCTCATTAATCGTTTCATCTGCACGTTTAGTACTTGGATATATCAGTTTGTTTCTTGTTTGGGTGGCGACTGCACTTATTCATCCATTATTTCTCAAACAAGAAACCCTCCCTTATATCCAGTTGTTTTCCTTTTGGATCATAGAGCCAAAGTCATGTTCAAATAGCGACTCCACTTCTTTCATTTCTTACAAGAATTTATAATAGAAGCTCGCTTCTTGTTGATCTCTTGATTTTCTTGAGCAAGGGTCTCTCTCTACCATCCATTTGGTCCTTCCTTATCCCTTCAAGCAAGTCATCATGGATGATTCGTTTACCCCGTCATTTCACTGACTTTCTCCATGATATATCGGAAGCGGCTATTCATAAATTGCCTTTGTTCTCAGGTGGTGATTCAATTGTTGTTAGAAAGCATCTACGCAAGGTTTCTCATACAATAATCAAATATTGTAGTTCTCCCTAGTATAATCATGAAGATGTCAAAATGCGTCTATTTGCCTTTTCTTTAGAGGGTGATGCTTTGAATTGGTTTAGTAATTGTTCTGAAGATTCATTCGCTTCTTTACAAGACATTGTCAATGCTTTTACAGATAGATATGGTGATACGGGTGGTTCGCCTTGTGCCCCTAAAATTATGAAATAGAATGAAAGTGATCTTGTAAAGGATCCCACTGCCAATTAAAGATTTCAAGACAATTCTCCATATCAGAATGAGCCATCCACTTGTACCGTTGCAAGACAAATCCATGATAGTGGAAAAGCAGGAACAAGTTATCAAATCAGTGTCGACAATGAAAGGGAAAATGATAAGCAAATTATAGAAGAACTAAAGCAGTTGATTAAAGGCATGCAGTTCAGTGAAATGCAGCTAGTAAAAAATATGGAGCTTAATCAAGAAAAAAATGTAACTGATTACGTCAAGGATATGAGAACTTATACACCCACCTGGAAAAATGTGATAAGAAGATGGAAATCATGAAAATTAAACACTCTGATCACGTAACCGACATGCAAAGTCAGCATGCTAAGGAAATGGAAACCATAAAAGCTAATCATGACAGGGAAATTAATTCTATGTAAAGCAAGTTATTAGTCCTAGAGGAAAAGATGACGATCATGGAATTCAATCATTCAAATCAAGTGATTGCCATGGAAGCAAGTTATCAAGAAGAAATAAGTTCGATTCAGAACAAATTGCTAACTATGGATGAAGAAATGACCATCATGAGATTCAATTATAATAATCAGTTAGCTACCATGCAAGCAAATCATAAGAAAGAGATAAACTATATGCAAAACTGTTTCATGGGCATGAAAACAAAGAATGATAAAATTATAAAGGACATGGAAGTTGGTCAAATATCTCTTCAGAATAGATTATTGGCCATAGAAGAAAAGCAGGTACCATGTGTCATAAATACAGATGGAATACATATCATCGAAAACATATTAAAAATAATGGAAGTTAATCATTCTAATCAGATGTCCAGTATTCAGAATCAAATAAAGGCTATGCAAGCTAATCATGTCACTCTACAAGGAAGATTCGTGAAAAATGAACTCAATCAAGCAAAGTTAATAGTAAGACATGCTAGAGAAATGGGTTCATTACATAAGAGGCTGGAAGAGAGGAAATCACAGGTCCCGTCTTGTTGTGAATATCCAAGAAAGAGGCTAACTCCATTAACAAAGATTTAACTAAGAATGACATGATCAAAGAAGAAATTAAAAAAGGTCAAGTTATTACTCATGACACCTGTGCGATTGATTCATCATTCTTGACAGAGCAGATGCAAAATGAAGAAAGAAATGTCACGCATATTTTACATACTTCATTTGAGAGTTTTGAAACAGAATGTTCCACGTCATCAGTGATACAATCTGCCACAAAGAAAAGACACAAGAGAAAGAGAATGAGAAAGCGATTTGATGCATCAGATGGCCGCAAGCAGCTTGATTTTCGGATAGGAAAAAGTCCTACCATATCCAGGATTGGACATGGCACATCCGAGAAACAACCGACAGATTTTCTTGGAAGCAGGCAAATGCTCAGTATGCACTATATTGAATGCATCTGATGCCATGGGGCATCTTTGTATTGTATTTCTAACCCTACACCTTGCCCTTTCAGCATTTCATTTCTGTTTTAGGATTAGATTTACTTTTCATGTTACTAGATAGTTAATAAATGAAGAGCTTATTCCTGGCTTCATGCTGGCTTAGTGCTTTAGTCTTGCTTCTGGGGATCTTTAGGTCTTTCATGTGCTTAATGTTATATGATGATTTTTGAATGGACGCTACTTATGTTATATTGTGTGTTGCGTGGATGCAGATTCTGAATTCTCACATTCCTATGGTGCAACGTGTCCCCAAGTAGAGCCAGATGTTGACCACTACGTGTCAACAACCCATAGCAGTACACCCCATTTTTTCGCAAAAGGGATAGTGCCTGATTGATGTGTTCGTGCCCTCCACCTACCATCATCAGCTTGATTATCATCTTATAATGTAAACCCATTCTGCATGTGTATAATGTAAATAATCTCAGTAGATTCGTGTCGTGTATGTAATCACCTAGGTAAACCTACTTTTCTGGTGACGATCTACATTCCGTGAGGTTTTTTGTCTCACCGATCCTTTTTCGGATGGTCGGCAGAGTTTTCCTTCAGCCTCACTCCAAAGCCGGAATGGATTTTGTCACTGGGATCTTAGGGGAGTCCTAGTGTTCTGGATCGAGTCTAAGTAAAAGTGATTTGGGAATAATCCTAACTATTTGATTAGGTTATTTTATTACGAATTGCTTGATCTGTTATATTATATTTGTGTTGTAGAATTGGGTAGTTTGTGAGGGTTTTTTGCAAATGGGTGTTCCCCCTTGAGATGTAAAAAATGTGAAAACCATGATGTAAAGGGTCTTGAGGGTTGGAACATAGGTTAATTAATTAAATTTTCTGGCCAAAATTAATTAAAATCCTAAGCCAGAAATTTAATTAATTCTAGGTCCTAGGTAAATTTAAATTCTCTGAAGGCAAAATTCATTGGTCCTTAAAAATTAAATTTTAAGATGTCTAGGGATTAAGATAAATTAATTATTTTGCTAAATTTTAAGCCTTTGGTCTCTGGGGTTAAGTCAAAGTCAAAATTATGAGGAAATTAGTTCAAAAATCTAATTTTTGAATTAATTAAAATTCATTTAATTGAAAAATTCAAATTTCCTCAAGAATTTAAAATTTCGACGGATGAGATTAAAAGAAATTTTGATCCTCATCAACGGTCGAGATTGTTTTGACGAGGATCACTCGAATAGCCGTTGGAGGATTTATCTTTAAATAGGAGGTCATTTATCAGTCAGTTCATCCGATCTTTTGATCATGTGCTAAGTGAAAAGCTCTCTTGTAATATTTTTTATGAACAATAAAGAAAGACTTTAGGGTTAATTTTTGCTGGTGTTACTCTTCGTGGAAATACTGTAAGATGTGCCATTTTCAGGCTTAGATTTCTTTTTAGCCATTGATGTAGCTTTCTGAAGAGTGATTTGAGTATAGGGATTTTTGCTTAGTCGCTGGGGTTTGAATGATAATTTAAGTTTTGAATATAATAGCAGGTATCTCTATTTATCTGAATTTTATTATTGTTTTCTTGCTCTATGTTGATGGCTGAATCAAGTTTTGCAGAAAAGTATTGATTTTTAGATCATTGGGCATTCGTGGAAGTTTTCAGCTGAACCAACCAACTCCTGATCCGTGTTTTCTGAAGACCCCAGCTTTAATTTGATCCCGGGCTTATCATAAGATATTTTTTTATGGGTGATGCATGAAGGGCTTTGAGCTCAGCACCTCCCTTAAACTTTAAAAATTTTAAATTTTTCTGTGCTAAATCGATAGATCTGGCTGTTGAGAGCCTCAGATTATCAGATTTGGGAGCAGAGTTGGACTCACACTCCCTAGATCTGATAGATCTACCATTCATGTACATAGATCGATAATTATTTTCAGTTTTTTGACTTGGTTTTTCTGGGTTTTAGTTTTTTGGGTCATTGTATATATCATTTGGGCGTTTCTTGTTGTCTTGCAGCTACAGATCTGAAGAAGAAATTTGTATAGAGTCTAGATCTAGGCCCTTGAGGGTAAGATCTGGATCTCTGGGGTTCATCAACATCATTTTTTGCAGGGATCATATCCAAATTTTGTAGTCCAAGGGTTTAAATTTATTTATTTTTAATCTGGAAAATTTTATAAGGGTTTCAAAGAAATCTGAAGCAGAAGAATTTAAAATTTTAATTAAGATTTCTGGCAAGATTTTGAGGGGTTTTTGGACCACCTGTTGCTGCCTGAGGTTTTCTAGCAGGAATTTTCGATTTTTTTTTTTCGGGTTTATTCTGGATGCGTTCTTCTATTTTCTGGGAGATTTCGATTTTTCTTTTACATTTTTGTTCTCCTTATCTTCGTTCTGTTGCACGTTCCTTGACCTATGTAGCTGCTCCTTGCTGCTTGCCATCAAAAACCTGCACGCAACAAACACATCGCTGCCTAGCCGCAAACGCTCAACTCAAACCCTTATTCCCTCACTCCCTCGGCCTTTATCCCCGTGGCTCCCTTCTGCAAGCTCCCACGCATCTATCATTATCTTCCTGTGGCTCCCTACGCTGCTCCATCCAGCGTCGTCGAGCCCTTCAACCTGCATTCACAACAAACAACTCTGCACGCCCTCATTTCCGCAGCTCTCACATGTTGCGTGCTCTCTTGTAGCTGCCACAAAACGCTGCCATCCATAGCCATCTCCGTCGGCCTGTTTCTTCAAATGCTGCTCCATCGAACTCCTCATCTACATACACTGCCATACACGCATTCCCACAGCCTTCTCCCTTCCGACCTCTGCTTTTGCGGCTCCCTCTGCTGCCTGTCCTCTACACGCAGCTTCCTGCAAACCCTCGTGCAGTCTCACCCTCATCCACTGCCTTCTGCTCTTCGACTGGTCTCCTTCCTTCGAACCTGCAAGCAACCACGTGATTTCACAAGACGTTCGACTTTTTTTTGTTTTGTGTTTGTATTTTAATGTTTATGTCAGCCTAGGGTTAGGCTTCATGTAAATAAAACCTAAGTCACATTCATTAAATTTTTAAAAATTTTGATTCCGTTTAGTTTTATTTTATTCAATTTTAATTCGATTTCTTTTTCTGATTTTTTTACTTTTGATTTTTTGACTTTTTGATTTTAAATTTCATTTCATTTCACCATTCGATTTTTTTTGTTTAGGTTTTTGCTTTTCAACTCTTTTTTTTTTATTTAATGATTTGACTTTGCCTTTTGATTGTTGATTGTTGATGTTCATTTAAAATCATAAAAATCTAAAAAATTAAAAATGTTAAAAATTTAAAATAATCATAAAAATATATATATTTTTTTCTTCTAAAAATCTTAAACATTTAAAAAAATCTTTAAAAAATCTAAAAATTTTAAATTTAAATTTTTGGTGACTTGGAGAATTAAGAATGAAATAAATTAAGGAGTTTGCGCTTAAACATTAAAATTTTTAATGTGGCCAATGGCCCATTAAAAATTTCGTTTTTTAACCCGTTGATTTGTTTTATTTCTTTTGTTATTGCCTAAGGAATAATTAAGAATTTAAATTTGAAGTTCCTTAGTATTATCTGGTGATTAAATGTGTTGTTTGATATTTCTCTATTGCAAGTGCAAATAAATGTTTTAAATCATATTGACTGTTGGAGAAAGTTAACTGAATCTAGATTTGGGCCATTAAGTGAAAATTATTTTAAATCTGGAATCTCTTACATGTTAAAATTTTTGGGCATTTACATCTAATTGTTCATGATCGTCGCTTTGCCACATCTATAAGTTTTCTCTGGATGACTTGCTATTACTTAATCTGCTGTTAATTGAACATAAAGGCACTGGTCTATAATTGTTTCTATCTCGTGGTCGTGTTTTGGTTACATTAGCATTAAATCTATTCATCTGAGTTAATCGAGATTCATTTAAATTCATCAAGTTGTCCAGCATTAAAATCTCCTAGAGCTTGTGTTTCACAGGTTACTCTCATCCATTCACCTTAGGGACTACCTCCCTTGACTTGCCTAAGAAAGAGCCTAAATGGAGTGAGTAAGGATTAAGAGTGACAACCCTTACTCTGAGCATTGTCGCGGTGCCTAGACACTTTGTGCGACAACACAGTCTTCCCAACAATGCTAAGATCCTGCAAGCAAATGGTAAGTAGTTTCAAGTCTTTGCCTCTTCAATCCTGTCAACAAAGGGTGAGCTAATCCTCAAATAAAATATGACTTTTCTCTGCAAAACTAACCCTCCAGGTTAGTGGAAAGTAAAGAGAAATGCTAGCAAATAATATCTACAAATATTCTACAAAATTAAACCAAGGAATTAGAGCAAGATTACTCTCCTTGCCTAATCTTCAACATGCTCTTCAATAGCAAAATAAATTTGATATTAGTACAAGAATTTGAGATAAATGAATTTTGACTTGAAATACAAGCTAAGGCCAAAGATCCTTGCAAACACTAAATCGTAAGATGAGGCCTTGGGAGACAACAAATGCGGGTTCTCCAATGAACTTGCTCAAGAGTATGATGATTCCTCCAAAAAATTTCCCTCATGTTTGAGGTTTGATCCAAATATGTTTCTACACAATTTCAAATACACATTAGATCCATAAGGGTTTATAAAAATACAATGACAAATAAATTTTAGAGATTTATTGGAAAATCAACTAAAACATTCCCTATCGAGAGAAAATTTTCAAAACCAAATGCCAATGTAAGATAGCTCTACATTAAGAAATCTTTAAAAGCATAGTGGAAAATAATCAACACAATAAAACAAGTAAAAAGATGAAGCACAATGATCAAGACATTACCATGCTTAAGAAGAACAACACCTCATAAGGGAACCCCAAAGTCTTTTATTGCAATAGAAAATAAGCGTACACAAGAGTAGAACTTCCTCGAGCACAATAGCTCGTTTTCAATGATTGCATAGTGAGAGCCCATAGCTCTATTATCTAGAAGCTTGGGAGCCAATCCTAAGGCAAATGGTGACAATCCCAAGACAAATAGGTGACAATCCCAATGCTCCTTCATGCAAATTCGAATTTCCCAAATGGCAACTTGATTTCTTCCTTAGAGGCCCACGCAATCCTTGATGAGGGAGATCAAATTAGATGAGAGGACATGTGGGAGAGTGAAGTGGAGTGGTAGGAGATCACTCTCCACCTCACTCAAGTAAACTCTAATCCAATCTCTAGTCAATTCATGATATCTCCTTGAAGCTTGTGTTAACTTCCTCAAATCGTGGATCTTGTCACTGGAACTCATAGTCTTCTCCACTAAAAATTCGATTTGCTTGATTTATGGCTTATGTGGAGTCCACATCACTTGGTAACTCAACTTTGACCTTTAGATGAATTTCCACATCATTTGAGCATGTACGAATATTATTTTTCTCCATTTATTTAATTGTTGGGCTAATTAATTGCCACATTTTTCACAAAATTTAGGAAAAATGGATTTTGAGGGTTTATAACTTATTTTTTACCCCTCATAATGCGTCATAGTAGAAAGTTGAGGGTGAGAAGTGTAATTTTGAGCACACATACTCCATACAACTTCTCTAGGCATCACTTATTACATTTTACATTTAGATTGTATTCAAATTTCCACCCTGCAGGAAATTTAAAAATTTAAAAAATTGACCCCTAGACTTAATCAAATTCCATGAAATTTTACGAGTGATCTAGTATGGTAATGTACAATGACTCTAGACATTAGGACTCACCCAAGGCCTCACCATCAAGTCGCACTCCGACTTTCAGGTTATGCTTGGAGGAAAAAACTCAATTAATTATTAAGTCCTCGTAAGCACCTAATAATTAACCAAGTGAAAAAAACTTTCCCAGAGTAAACTCACTTGATGACAAGGTCCCAGGTTACCTAGGCCTGTTACATGCCTCAAATCATCATACTAACATCACTTTACATCATCCTCGTAGGGCTTGTGGAATTTGAGTACAACAGAAGAAGATGAGAAGAAGAAATAGAGTTGAAAAACTCTGATGATACAGTGAACTCTGATGGTACATGAAGCCTATGATACATTCGCGGGCATGGAGTCTTCAAAAATTTTGGGTACACTTTAGTGGTCAACAATATCCATAAGAGAATTTTTTTCTCCTAGATGGTCCTTAGCCGACAACAAACATCCCCTTGTAGCCACCAGATAACTCGATGTGCCACTATCTCTGCCACCTGAGCCAACCATGTGATCCCTCGCCCATCTGTTATGATCGTTTGTTTGAAGGTGGGCCTCCCAACCTCGAAGGTATGACTTTTCATTGGTTTAATTGAGTAACTTTGTTTATTTATCATGGACACTTTTCGACATGGATTGGTGGGGTGATTCAGCGGAAAGAGTGGGTTAGGTATATATTCTTGTCTTCTCTGCCTGATTTGGTGGTTAGCCTTATATCCTAGTCCCATGGGATCTCCTTTATGGGCTATTAGCTTTAGGGTTGACATTACATGGGAAATTCGGATTTTGGTTGTGTGGTTCGGCTTCTCGATACCATATACATCACTCCGCTTTGCTTATTTTAACTTCGTTTACCACTTTTCCTATTCGGGTTCACAAAGGGTGAGCCTTCCCTTCCCTGTACCCACACCTTGGGTCGGGCCTGGAACGATGCCCCAGAGGTTGATACAACTAGAAAGAAAAGAAAAAGCATAATTTAGCGACTCTCAACAGGAAATGTACCACAAAATGAAAAAGATGGTCAGACATACAAATTTAGCACGTGGGCAAAAGCCAAACATGGGCTCTACCCCTTATCTATGTCCATCACCTTAGTTCCTATGAAAATTTCTGAACAAAATTTCTAATGCTGCAGTAACTAATTTATTTTACCTACTTATTTTCAATAAGTTATTTACGGAATCTCTTCAGTAAATATTAAAATAAATTCTATTGTAGATATCACACCATTATACAGAAACAAATACATGCACAAGAATCAAACACATCAACACAATTATTTTTGGACAATTGTCCTCGGGAAAACCCAATGCGGGAAAACCAGTGCAGCAGAGGAGGGTTTTATTAATCTTCAGCAACAATCGCTTTTACAAAAATATTTTTACATAGACACTGGGAGAAAACACCAGAGACTTTTCTCTGAGACTTTCTAACACCCTGGAGGACTTCCTTTCCCAACTATGTTAGCCCTGCGTCATCTTGCTTGGCTCTACGCTGCTCTATCCTTCACTTTGTCATCCACTACGTCCCTGATCTACGTCTCCCTCTGCGCTCTCTTAGAGCCCCCGCATCACCCTTTCTGAACTTCTTGACTGCTGCTAGTCATCCCCTCTTCCTCCACCCTGCAACTCTCCCTCTGAAATCGATTTTCCTTCCTCTTTGAGAAAATCGATTTTCCTTGGAGTACTCAGTATCTTCTGTTGTATTTCCAAATGACCCTCAAGTCTTCTCTTATACTTTTCCTGTTGATGAATCAACGGCCAAGATTAAGTCTCTAATCAATGACTAAGATTAAAATAGATTTGTTCTTCGTTTCTTAGAAGCTTCTCATCCTTATCTTTATTAATACCCATTAATATTTTATTTTCCTAAGTTTAGACTTAGGAACCCATTAAAAATATTAATTATTTTAATAACTCCTCATCCGGATGGAATTTCCCAAAACGATTTTTGGGTCTTGGAAATCTCATGTGCTTTAGCCTCTCCACCAATTTTCATGGCTAGAGCACATCCGATGCTACCCCAAATCAATAGTTCCTATGGGTCCTAGGTGAACCCCCTCAGCACTTGGAGCTTTGAGCAATTATGAAGAAAAAACAATCAAAAGCAAAAGACATATGAAGAAGAGTGGAAAAACAAAGGTTGTGGTAACTCATGTACCACGATTGTTCCCTCCTGCACTCATATACCCAAGTGTGGGTTTCCCCTATTATAGCTACCCTTGTACAATGGCATGTTGTTATGGCTAAAATATTCATAAATAACAATAATTAAATAATAATATTAATAATAAATGAAATATTTTAATTAAGAAAGCGCAAAGGTCAAAAGGTGTGGCCACTCACCTTCGTGGCCAGTCAATGCCTATATAGGCAGACCACCACGAAGGATTGTAATCACCATTCAGATTTTATTCAATACTACAAGTACTATTACAGTTACTTACGAATTCTACACACAATTACTTTACATATTGGCTTTCTGTCTTTTAATAGTGGTATTAGAGTCGCGTTCCAATCTCTGCCTTACATCTGCACCATCCATTCATTCCTTTCACCGCTGTGTCCCCCTGCTCACCATCATTGTGTTCAACTCTGTGCTCTGCTACCCGTCTAACATTACCGACTGTCCTGTTAACCTTGTAGCCATTTGTTCCCTGCTTATGTGCCTGCACCTCGACTCCACGTCCATATTCTCAGTGTCTTCTCCACAACCCGACACACCCTCACTACCGCCGCCCTGTCTCTCCCACAGTGCAAGCTTTCCCCATCGAATACTTCTTGTTTCGCTGTGTTTTGCTACATGACGAATCTAACAACCTGTTCAATATTTTTGTAAAAACCCTTAACGCCACCCTTGACCTGATCGACGTGACTGCCTGACCCACACTCCGCTCCACTCAATCGTATCACTCTCGCGATTCACCGACTGTCCGTTCTGTCCCTTGTCAGACCTCCGACCAACCGCTACGACTTTTCAACGTATCGAGTAGATTAGTCAATGCAACATTTGGTTATATAACAATTGGAGTGCATAATAGTTATTACAATATAACTTGTTAAATCATTCATTATAATAAGTTATATAATCAATTTATTATATAGTTAATTTATATATATAAACTTAAAAAAACAAAAGATATTAAAATTATTTAATTCAAAAAAAAATTGGTTCCGCCAAGAGAAAAGGCAAAATGGTGAGCCCAAAAGAATTATAAGCAAATGTTAATCGTTATAAGGACATAGTCAACAACGCGCGTTTATCGCCTATCCAACATAGAAAAGTTGTACACAGAATTTCGAGTACATGTTGCACCTATTTTATCACGAGTTCAAGGAAGCAGTTGTGCAGAGTTTTTCAAAGATCAGAATAATGAACCAACCACCTGCCATATCATTGTAAACCTAATTTCTGCAAATTGTAATGTAAATGATGTTAGTATGACCATTTAATTATGTAACAACCTAGGTAAGCCTATGATTTTGGCGACGAATTTCATCCTAGAAGGTTTTTTAACCTCACCGCATTATGTGTGTTTCTGAACACGGAGAATAGGCAACGTTTTTCCTCTAGCTTAAACCCCAATGCGAGGGTGGAATTTATTGACAAAGTGTTAATTTTAGACAACAATGGTATGTTCTATGCTTTAGAGCAATTTTACTTCAATTTCTTTATTAGCCCAATATCAATATTCAGATTAGCAATCACATGAACATGATAGTAAAATGCAGATAGAACATAAACATAAACATTAGAAGACAAGCCAAAACAAGAGGACACAAGATGTGGCACCAGCGTTGGACAAACCCTAATGTGGGGAAACCCTTGATCAATTTTTCTTACAGTCTTCAATAATTCAGCAGAGAGAGATAGTACAGTTTACAAATATGATAATTTATAATAGCAGCAAAAGAGCTCTAACTAGAAAAGTCAACATTGGTCAATAGGGCAGATTTGACCCTCAACAAATTGGTCAACTTTAGTCAACTTCAGCCTCCAAACAACAAGATGAATCAATCCTCAAAACAACCCAAAAACAACCCAGTGAAATCTGGTCAAACAGCGAACCATGTAGTGGGCCCTAGCTGCAGTCTACGTTGGTCAAAGTCAACATTTGGCCTCGATTTCTATGCCCAAAAATGCGGCCTGCCCAAACAAAAATACCTCACCCAAAAACTCAATCAAACAGGTCAACGCTACTGGTCAACGCATGGTCAAATTGTCCAGAAATTCGGTCTCTTGAAATTTCGGCCTCCTGAAATTTGGTTTCCTGAAATTTCGCTCTCAAATTTCGGCCTCTTGAAATTTCGCTCCCCTGAAATTTTAGACCTGTGGAGAGAGAGATGCCTAGAAATCCGTACCCAATCAATGAGGGGAGAGAGAGAGAAGTGTGAAGATGATGTGAAAATTTATGAATCTAACACATCAGAAATCCCTACTACTATTTTTGGTTTATTATTTCCTACTTGTTCTTTACATTAGCAAGTTATTTAATCATATAAACATCGAAATAAACACAATAGCTACCTTCACAAATATACAGATCAACAACTGAAATAAACTGAGACAACACAAGGGACACCGTTATTTTTGGACAATCGTCCCTGGAAAAACCCAATGCGGGAAATCTGGTGTAGCAAATGAGGGTTTTATTATTATGTAGATTTTTGAATACCACTAGGGTGCTAGAAATGACTCACCCAACAGAGAATGTCCTCGGTAGTAATATCTTTCTCTGGAGACAGATATTCCGGCTAATCAACAATCGGATGATTTGCCCCACAGTGACTTCGATAGTTCCCTGTTGATTTGGGGTAGCATCGAATGTGCTCTAGCTACAAAAATTGGTGTAGTGGCTAAAGCACATGAGATCTCCAAGACCCAAAAATGGTTTGGGCAAAATCTAACCGGTTTGAGAGATATTAAAATAATTAATATTTTTAATGGAGTTCCTAAGTCTAAACTTAGGAAAAATAAAATATTAATGCGTATTAATATAAAACTGTGTTAGAATGGTCCAAAAGTCATGGATCAAGCCAAATCTAATCTTAGCTGTTGATTAGAGATTTAAACTTAGGAAAAATAAAATATTAATGCGTATTAATATAAAACTGGGTTAGAATGGTCCAAAAGTCATGGATCAAGCCAAATCTAATCTTAGCCGTTGATTAGAGATTTAATTTCGGTCGTTGATGGACCAATGAGAAAAGTATAAGAGGAGGCTTGAGGGTCAGTTGGAGGACACACAAAGAGAGATCAAGAACTTGATTTTCTGTGGCAGGGTTTGTTGAGGAAAATGAGTGAGTGATCTGAGTTGCAGCTGAGGGGTAGTGCATACATAGCAGAGAGGCAAAGTTAATATCGGGAGGATCAACGCAGAAGCAGGGAGAGGTTGACGCAGAGCCAGCTAGAGGCCAGACAGAAGTAGCCAGAGGCCACGCAGAGGCAGCCAGGAGCTGCGCAGAGCCAGAGAGGGCTAGTGTGTGAGACACAGTGGCTCTAGAGGCTAATGTAGAGCCCAGAGAGGCTGACGCTGGGCTAGAGAGGCTGACGTTGGGCCAGAGAGGTTGACGCAAAGCCTAGAGGCAGTGCTGGGAGAATTTCGTGGGACAAACTGGGAGCTTGAGAGCTCGATAGGGTGACGCAGTCCCTATCAGAGTGACACAGAGTAGCAAAAGCTGCATTGTTGCTGTGGGATCTTTCATCCGGTGATTTAGTCGAAATATTTGTCTTTGACTGAGAGGTACTACTGCCGAGGGCATTCTATGTTGGGTGAGCCATTTCTGGCACTCAGGTTGTATTCTGAAACTGCATAATAATAAAACCCTCTGAATAGCTACATCGGTTTTCCCGCATTGGGTTTTTCCGGGGACATTAGTCCAAAAACAACAGTGTCACTTGTGTGCTTGTTTACTTTTAGTTGTTGATCTGTATGTGTTGATACTGTGCTTGTATTTATTTTCAGTATTTACATGGTAAATAACTTGTTAAGTAATTGAACAAGTAGGAAGAAATAAATCAAATAGAACATGAAGAATTTCTAACGGGTTAAACTTAGAAATTCCAACATGGTATCAGAGCGTGGTTGTAGATTACAGGATAACTGAAGACATCAGCTGAGCAGAGCAACAGTAGCAGATCCAATTGTCCCAAGTGACAGAAGTTGTTCCAAGCAGAAAGCAGCAAGGAAGGGGTGACACAGAGAGACCGCGTCATTAGTTCGAGCCAGGAGGATCAACACTGAGGCAGAGAGGAGCAGACTTGACCTATGCAGTGCTCGGTCATCTTTCTCAGTTAGGAAGGATCGACGCTGTGGCCAGGAGGTGCAGATTTTGCTGCTGTCGGGATTGCGCAGAGCCTAGAAGCTCAGAACTTCAGATTGTTGAGGCATAGGAGGCTGTGGGTGAGTTGCAGAGCGAAGCTGGTGGGGTACTGTGGTCAGAACAATACCTAACAAGGCAAGACCAAGGAGGAGGGAGTTGCTGCCGAGGATTTCTAGCTAAGAAATCTTGATCAATGGTGTAGTTGGGGTTTCCAGAAGGGAAATCGAGGCTCAAAGGGAATCAAACCAAGAACTTCCAAACGAAAAGTTGAGAGACTTAGTAGGAGTCGATCAGAGGACTTCCAGGAGGGAAGTAGAGAGATTTGAAAGAGTTGAAAGAGGAGTAAGGAAATGGTAGTGAATGGGCTGAGAGATCAGGATAGACTGGACGGAGCTTCCAACTTCGTAGTCTGGAAGGCCAGTATCTTGTCCATTCTAGACAGATATCGCCTCAAGCACTTCGCGTTGAAAACGATAGCGATCCCAGTTGACCCCGCTGAAAATGAGAAGTATGAAGAGGTAATGGCCAGGGCTAAGTGCATCATCCTTGACGGGGTCAAGGATCATGTGGTACCACATATTGCCGAGAAGGGTACGACAAATGAGATGTGGGATGCCCTGAAGAAATTATATCAGCATACTTTTGTGCAGAGGAAGATGCTTCTAGAAAATCAGCTGCGGTCATACCAGATGCAAAGGGGAGAGTAGATAGATATCTTCCTCGGGTGATTGACAGAGATACGGGACCAGCTGAGTTCCATAGGGGCCATGCTCGATGAGGAGATGTTGGTGAGGACCGCATTGAACGCAGTCTTAGAGGACTGGGAGGTATTTTTCCAAAGCTTACTGGGCAGGTCGAACCTTCTGGATTGGGAGGAATTGTGGGTAGCTCTTTGTCAAGAAGAGATCAGACGGTTAACCAAGGCAGGAAGTAGCGGTAAGGGGGTCAGAATCAAGAAAGACGAAGAGGAGGATGCTGCTCTAGGATCTGCAGGAAAGTAGGAGAAACGAAAGAAGGACCTCTCCAAGGTCAAGTGCTTCCATTGTGGGGATATGGGTCACTATGCGAACCAGTGTCCAAGGAAGAAGAGCAAGGGAGAGGCTTCTGAGACCAAGGCAGCGTCAACGAGGGTGGAGAAAGAATTAGAGACAAATGACGACTGTGCCATGAGTGCTGATGCGCCACTTGAGAGGAAGTGGGGAGACATCAAGCTGTAGTTAGACGAACTACAGACGATGAGGGGCGAGATCCTCAAGGTACCCAACCTCTTAGATTATACATGGCTACGGGAGACCTAAAGAGGAGTAGCAGGACTGACAGATGTCGGTAGAGACGGATGCAGATGGAGCAATAGAGAGTGCTACAGTGTAGGAGTCCCGAGACAACGTGAGGCAAAAATGTGAGATGTATGGAGTTGTTGCAGCAACGCAGAGGTCAATAGAGGGAGCACTTGTTAGCGATGTAGGGAGCTTCAACATCGTGAGTGTTTCTAGCCTGACAGAGATGTCAAAGTTGGGAGGATTAGTTACTTACTTCTCAGTAACTGAGTTACAGTGTAGCGGTTAGCAGTGACAGTGCTATGGGCAGCACGATGTAGCATGATGAGAGGGGATGCAGTGCAGATGCAGCATTGGCAGTGGCAGGGCCATGGGTAGCAACACAAATGCCGAGGGAGCTGTCGTACAGATGTAGAAGTGGAAGTGGCAGGGCCATGGGCAGCAGCACAGGATGCAACAGTGTAGAGGATGTTGGGCGGGGAGGCCTAGCATCAGCACAGGGACTGATGCTGGATGATCAGGGTGATACTCAGTGAGAAGTATTACTAAAGCACAATCCTCGCTAAGAGGGAGTGTTGATTTGGGGCAGCATTGGATGTGCTCTAGCCACAAAAATTAGTGGAGAGGCTAAAGCACATGAGATCTTCAAGACCCATAAATGGTTTGGGAAGAATCTAACTGATTTGAGAGATATAAAATAATTAATATTTTTAGTGGAGTTCCTAAGTCTAAACTTAGGAAAAATAAAATATTAATGGGTATTAATATAAAACTGGGTTAGAATGGTCCAAAAGTCATGGATCAAGCCAAATCTAATCTTAGCTGTTGATTAGAGATTTAATCTCAGCCGTTGATGGACCAACGAGAAAAGTATAAGAGGAGGCTTGAGGGCCAGTTGGAGGACACACGAAGAGAGATCAAGAACTCGATTTTCTGGGGTAGGGTTTGCTGAGGAAATTGAGTGAGTGATTTGAGTTGCAGCTGAGGGGCAGTGAATACATAGTAGAGAGGCATAGTTAGTACTGGGAGGATCAACGCAAAAGCCGAGAGAGGTTGACGCAGAGCCAGCTAGAGGCCAAATAGAGGCAGCCAGAGGCCATGCAGAGGTAGCTAGGAGCTGCGCAGAGCCAGAGAGGGCCAGTGTGTGAGACGCAGAGGCTCCAGAGGCTGACGTAAAGCCCAGGGACGCTGACGCTAGGCTAGAGAGGCTGATGCTGGAATAGAGAGGCTGATGCAGAGCCTAGAGGTAGCGTTGGGAGAATTTCGTGGGACAGATTGGGAGCTGGAGAGCCGGATAGGGTGACGTAGTCCCTATCAGAGTGACGTAGAGCAACAAAAGTTGCATTGTTGTTGTGGGATTGTTCATCTGGTGATTTAGCCGGATTATCTGTCTCCGACTAAGAGGTACTACTGCTGAGGGCATTCTCTGTTGGGCGAGCGATTTCTGGCACCCAGGTTTTATTCTGAAACTACATAATAATAAAACCCTCTGAATCGCTGCACCGATTTTCCCGCATTGGGTTTTTCCGGGGACATTAGTCCAAAAACCATGGTGTCACTTGTGTGCTTGTTTACTTTCAGTTGTTGATCTGTATGTGTTGATACTGTGCTTGTATTTATTTTCAGTATTTACATGGTAAATAACTTGTTAAGTAATTGAATAAGTAGGAAAAAATAAATCAGATAGCACAGGAAGAATTTCTAACGGGTTAAACATAGAAATTCCAACATTCCCTTAGCTGGACAATGAAAGATGCTCCAAGCTATCCTCTGGAACTGCGTCACCCTCTGGGGACTACATCACCCTCTACAACTCTGCGTCAGTTGATCAGCTCTTAGTCTGGCCCACGAAATCACCTCATCGCAACCTCTTCAGCCCTCCGTCAGCTCTGCAGCCCTCTGCGTTAGCCTCTGCGGCTTTTGCGTCAGCGTCTAAACCCTCTGCGTCCTCTGCGCTGGCCTCCTCAGCCTTTGCGTCAACCCTTGCTGCCTCCACGTCAGCCTTCCTAGGCTTTGCGCTGTCTCTTTGGCACTTTCTCTACTTCTCTACTATTTATTCTTGGCCTCTTGCCGAACAACCCCTCACTACAACAGATCACTAACTCGATTTCTCAGCAAACCCTGCCCCAGAAAATTGAATTGACTGATCAACTTGGTGTGTCTCCAACTAACCCTCAAGCCTCCTTTTATACTTTTCCTATTGACGAATCAACTACCGAGATTAAGTCCCTAATCAACGACTAAGATTAGATCTGGGTTGATCCTCGTTATTTAGAACTTTCTCACCCATATCTGGGTGGAATTTCTCCAAACAATATCTGGTCTTGGAGATCTCATATGCCTTAGCCTCCACCAATTTTCATGGCTAGAGCACATTCGATGCTACCAAAAAGCAACACTCGCTCTTAGCAAGGAATGTGCTCTAGTAATGCCTTGTCATAGAAGCATCACATTGATTGTCTGCGTTGGTACCTGTGCTGATGCTTGGCCCATTGCCTTGCATCCATTGCACTGCTGCTTCCTGTACTGCTGCCCATGACACTGCCATTGCCACTACCACATCTATACTATAGCTCCCTCTCAACATGCTGCATCATGCTGCCCATAACACTGCCACTGCTAATTGCTGCACTGCAACTTATTTATCGAGAAGTAACTGACTTCACCCAAATACTGACATCTTGGTCAGTCTGGAAGCCTCGTAATGCTAAAGCTACCTTTATTGCTATCCTGTGCAACCTCTGCTGCCACTACGCTGCTGCAAACACCTTTGTGCCTCTCGCATTGCTGCAACCTCCACTGCGTTGCCTAAGATTTCTGCACTCTAGCCCTGCCTTGCTGCTCCATCTCACTTTGCTCCACCTGACACCTGTCATCATGCTACTGTCATTAAGGGCTCCCGTAGCCGGATGTGACCCAAGAGTTTGGGCACCTCAAGGATCTTGCCCCTACATGTAGTCCTCCTGACTACAACTCGATGTCACCCCACCTCTTTTCTAGAGGTGCATGAACACTTATGGAACAATGGTCATCATCCTCGACAACCTGCTCCGCCTTTGCTGGAGCTGCCTTTGAATCGGAAGTCTCTCCCTTGCTTTTCTTCCTGGGACACTAGAATGCATAATGTCCCAACTCCCCACAACTTGGAGATGTCCTTCTTCTTCCTCTTCTATAGCCCCTGCTATCCCGCAGATGCGAGAGTTGCATCCTCCTCTTCCTCCTTGACTCTAACTCCCTTATCACTACTCCCTGCCTTGGTCAATCTCCTGAGCTCTTGCTGCCGAAGAGCTGCCCACATCTCCTCTTGACCGGGAAGAGTAGCCCTGTCCAAAATGCTTTTGAAAAATGTCTCCCACTCCTCGGAGACTGCATTCAGGGCAGTCCTGACCATGAACTTTGGATCCGATGTAGACTCCACGGAAGTGAGTTGGTCATGAATCTCCTGCAACCTGAGAAGGAATGGATCTATCTGCTCTCCCTTATTCATTTGATATACCCTCAACTAGTTCTCCAATAGCATCTTCCTCTACACGAAAGATCCCTGGTATAAGGAGGTCAAGGTGTCCCACATCTCCTTTTCTGTGTTCTTCTCAGCAATATGTGGTATGACATGATCTTTGACCCCCCGTCTAGGATCATGCACTTCGCTCTCGCCCGAGCTTCCTCATACTTCTTATTCTCAGCTGGGTCAATTGGGATAGCCACTACCTTCAAGGCATAGTCGATGCGATGTCTATCTAGCACTGCCAGGATCCTGGCCTTCTAGATGACAAAATTGGAAGCCTTGTCCAACCTGTCCTAATCCCTTGGTCCATTCATTGCCATCTCTGCTCCTCTTCTGGACTCCCTTTGAGTCCTGATTTCCCTCCTAGAAATCTTTTGGCCAACTGTCGAATCACTCCTCTCTAGTCCTCCTTTGCTGCTGCAACTCGGATCTGGATTTATTGGCTAGAAATCTATCGAGGTAGTGCTTCCCTCTACCTTGGTTCCGTCTCCTTAGACACTATTCTGTACCAACAAAATGAACGTCCCACTAGCTCCTCAATTCACAATTTCCACAGCTCCCTTAGCCCTGACAACTAAAGAAATTGAGCCCTTCTGGCTCTACGCAATCACAGTGAGAGCTGGATCAGCTCCTCCTGGCCACAATGTCAATCCTTCCTGGCAGAGAAAGATGACAGGGCACTGCGTAGGCCTGATATGCCCCCCTTCTGCCTTTGTGTTGGCCCTCCTTTGGCTCGAAACATTGACGCAGGATCTGCGTGAGCGTCTGCGTCACTTCTTCTCTTCCACTTCAGCTCTGGAACAACACTGTCTCTCGGGACAGCTGCTTCTACTGCAAATTTTCAGATTTCGTCTACTGATGTCCTCAGTTCTCCTGTGATCTGTAATCCCTCTAATACCATGGGAAAATTTCTGAATCTAACACATCAGAAATCCCTCCTGCTATTTCTGGCTTATTATCTCTTACTTGTTCTTTACATTAACAAGTTATTTAATCATATAAACATCGAAATAAACACAATAGCAACCTTCACAAATATACAGATCAACAATTGAAATAAACTAAGACAACACAAGGGACACCGTTATTTTTGGACAATCGTCCCCAAAAAAACTCAATGTGGGAAAACCGGTGCAACAGATGAGGGTTTTATTATTATGTAGTTTTTTGAATACAACTAGGGTGCCAGAAATGGCTCACCCAACAGAGAATGTGTAGAAATTTCTCATTTCCCACCCGGTTTTCAGTTTCACCTTATTTCTCCCATATAGTTAAATGCCCTTTCCCATATCCATACATTCAACAACTGAAAAAAATAAATTTTGTGCTGAAAACACAAATTCTGGAAATTTTACAGAATGCTGGAAAATGCAGAAACAAAAATTCAGCAGGTACAAACAGTCATTTAACACATTTGAACACAATGATTTTTGGTCAATGTGACCCTGGAAAAACCCCCTACAACTCTTGGGGAAAACCAGTTCGAGAGCTCTTCTTTATTTCTGAAAATGCCTTTTTTACAGTGAGAAATATTCAGCGAAAAATCAGCAAGCAGATTTACAACTTATCTCTTTTCCCGTGCCTCACAACAAACTGGAAATTACAGCAAACATGACAACAATAAATGCTGTACGGCCTCCTCGATTTTCGTGCCCACTTTCAGCCTTAAATGCTGCTCTACGACTTGCATTAAATGCGATGTACGGACTGCAATGAATGCGCTGTACGAACCTCGATTTGCCTGCAGAAAAAACAGCAAATTGCTCCTCGATTTCTGTGCAAACCACTCCTTGATTTCTGTGCAAACCAGCTGTACAGATTTCTAGAAAATTGTGCCAAAATCAGCCTTTCACTGTGTGCTGAATCAGCGGTACAAATCTGCTCAACTGCTGCCTTGGAATGTGTGCCAAGCTGCTGTCTCTTTCTCCTCCTTGTCCAGAAATCTCCCTTGCTCTCTTGCTCCTTCTCTCAATCTGCTCATGAAAGAATGAATGACCTCTTGTCTCCTTTTCCTCCTTTAATCTAATCCTAAGTGACTTTTGGGTAACCTCTAAATCCAATGGCTGAAATAGATTGAGATCTAGCGCTAAGGTTAAATGCTCATTTAAATCTCACTTTTTATTTTTTAAATCACCCCACTTTAATAAAGACCCACTTAGTCATTTATTTGCAAAGTCACTTTTCCTTTCTAATTTTACATTAACTTTATTAAAGTCACTTTAAAATTAGACTTTAGTGACTTTATCACTTAAAGTCACTTTTAAATTAGATTTAACTTTATAAAAATTATAAA